>APFE031066596.1:1575-91819 GCA_000404065.3 Pinus taeda
AAGTATGCAGGTACAATGAGCTTGGGATGCGTACACGCAGGCAAGGTAGAGAGAACCTCCGTACCCAGAGATAAACATTTTTTTTAATGACTTTCTCTCTTTTTTGAAGTTTGACATGGAGAGCAGAGGTATAAGGCTTGACAAGGAGGATAATATGACTATTGATGGAGCCATATTAACTGCAGATAGTCATGGTGACAAATTTCAGTGTAACAAGACTATACTTCAATATTTAAACTTCTTGCCTAGGTTTAGTTACAAACCCTAAATCACATTCATAGATCATCAAGATATCACATTGATTATATCTAGCATTTAAATATTCTTTTAACGATAAGTTCCTTCATATAACAAACCCTAGAAACAAATCAAATCAATGAATCTAACAACTTTTAGAATTCATACGTTATATTACTCACTAAGATTTCATACATATCCTAGATTTCATACGTGAGTTTCAAAAATCAAAACCAATCACAACTTAATCAACATCATGAGCAGCATTTACCAGGGTTTGTGTAAACCCTAATTTCCATCTTAAAATTCTCAGCAATCACTATATAGATTCATAAATTTTAGATGGTTATGGATAATAGATAATTTAACTGCTACTAGGGTTTTAGCTTCTAAACCTTCGATTTTTCAAAACGTCATCCTAAATCATCAAACTTTTACTAGGGCTTGTTACTCATGACCATTAATACTTAGGTCAACACATACATCTAGGAATTCATTAGTACATCATATGTCAGGCAATATTAATATGTTAGACATTAACTGACCTAGAAAAGACAAGGGTTTCAACCAATGGACACATACCTAGGGTTTCATTCTTAGGACTCTAAATACATAACAAGGTATTTTCTTATAGACCCAACCAAACCCTAAGAATCTAGGGTTTCATAACATAACAAAGCAAATCCTACAATAACAAAACTTTAAAGGTTCATGATTTCAGTCAACACCCTTTCAACCCCAAAAAGTTAGGGTTTTCATGATCATACTAAAACCCCAAACATGGCATCATCAATAAATACCATTTCATAATAACCCTAAGCAGGCTAGGGTTTCATACATTGTCAACATACCCTTAGGTTAGGGTTTTCCAAAGAACCAGTCCAGGGTTCTTTAAAGTCAATTAAGAATATGAAGGGGGGTAGATTTATCGAGATATGAATCACCCTAAACAAGAATATCTATGATTCAAGATAGCTAGACATAACGATGTTAGTAACGTAATGAAAACATCAAAAATAAGATGATCATAATTTAAGAGAATCTAGTAAGGTGTATAGTTTGATACATACTTGGAGATGTTCTTTTGAAAAACCTTGTAGGAAATGTGAACCATGATCTTTTTGTACCTGTAATGCATCCTTTTAGGCAGAACATGTGATATCGACAACATTATTTCATTCTTCAAGTTAGATTTCATACATAGCTATGGAGGATGGAATTCTATGAAAAGTTATTCTTTCTCTCAATCAAGGGCTTTTGCTTGGAATTCTAGATTACCTATAAATCCTAGAGGGAGAGGATTAAGGTTCTAAGAGTACACTCTTAATATTAGACTAGATATAGACAAGGATAATTAATATAAATATAAAAGCTCATAAATGAACCTTCATAGGTAGTTGTATGAAGTTCCATCCCCTCTCAGTGTAGTGAACCCCTCACACTGTAGTATCATCGAGATCTTATTTTTGTAGGATTGTCTAACTCATATCACTGTGATATAGAATTCATTGTGACAGTCTCCAAACTGATGTCATTGTAATGGCATCGAACTAAGATGGCACCCACACTGTGAGACTAGAGTACTACTGAATTATGTGACATATCAAAATTATAGTTACTTGTGAAGACACTGAACTGTGGTAACACTGGAACACCAAAATGTGGTACTGTGATAGTAGCGAAATCATTCCTGTGCCTCATCTGAGCTCCTGTAGACTAAATTTTTCACTTTGATGCACTAAAATTGTCTGAAGAAACAATCCTTCACTATTTTAACATCAAATCCTTCTCATCCTGAAATAACAAAGATCCCTGTAATGACAACTAGCTTTTCCTTTTGAAATACCACCAAAATGAAGTCATCCGAATTGTGATCTCTGAACTTATTACTGTAAAGACCTAAAATTATATCTCTGAAATCATGCCTGGAATTCTATAAAGATGATGTGAAGTCCTTGCCTTTGTAATAGAATTATTGTACTGTTATGCATTAAAACCTTCTCATGTGGTGAAACCGAACCCTCATCACTATAAAGATAGTGATAGCACTATGACTGTGCTAGACTGACCCCAATCCACATTCATAGCTATGATAGCATCGAGAGTATGTCTCATATCTTTACCAAAAACATTAAGACAATGCCATTACCTAAAATGTCATGAATCCATCCTAGAATAGATCCAAACTTGTTATATCACCAAAAATTTTACATGCTCATTGTAATCTTCAAACTGCCTTTGACCATAACTTTGATACCATGTTGGAGATCCATAGAGGTGGCAATTAAAAATAATTTCCCAATTAATGACATTATCTTGTGATGTTTCATCAGTATTATTAGTTCTTATTAACAATATTTCTTATCATCAAGATTAATGCCAAGTAAGAATAAAAGAGAACACAAGATATAAGCACGATGCTAGGGAAAAAACCCCACTCTAAGGAAAAACCCAGTCAAATTCTTCCTTTAGTAGATTCATGATGAGACGACCAAGATCCTTACAAACTAGACTAGACTCCATCCATGAAGTCATCCTTCATCCCTTTTTCTGTGGCAGCATTGCAACCTTATCACAGTCATAACATCCATACCTGAACCGAAATTTGAAAGCACATCACTGTACTAGCACCGAAACTCTCTCACTGTCCGAACTTGGTCACTGTAATAGTCCAAAAACTTCTACTATGAGATGGCACCAAAATTCATTTTTGAGATCCGAACTTATCACTGTAAAGATGCCGAGAATATGCATTTCTGAAATCTTATCCGAACTGTTCTTCTGTGATTTTTATGAGAGCTTTTATATCCTATTATAGCACCAAACCTCAATCTTTGAAATCTGAACTTTTGAGATTGATATAATGTGAAGAGGTTAGAATTGTATTTATAGTAGTTCGTTCATCCTAAAAGAGTCGACATGACCATGTGAATAGATGTGACATTGTAGAAGGCTGACGTGAAGATAATTTATATGAAGTCGACTTGAAGACTTTGACTTGATGACTTTGCTTGAAGAAGAGAACTTGATGGAGGAGTCTTTGACCCAATAATAAATGATTTTGACAATAAAATAAAGCCTACAATAGAGGCTTGACCTATAATTTACCCAAGCATTAAACCCATGATTTAATAAGTAAATTCAATTTAACAATAAATTTATTTTCATAAAACTTTTTATTTCAAGTACAATTATGAAGATCAAAACTAGTTACATTTTCCAACAATGTCCTCTAAAGGAGGTATTCCTTGATAGCTGGTGCTTCTTCAACGTGGATTTAGGTTCCTTGAGTGGTATTGATTTTATTTTTTGCTTCTTCTGCTAGATTTTCTGATGCATCCAAACTGTTTGCTTGAGGAAGGTTCTCTTGGCCTTGGTGGAAGAAAGTGCATGAGCCTTGGATGGCGCTTTTGGGAAAGAAAGATTTTTTTCCGTAGCCTTTTTCCCTACACAGAACTTCCCTATAGTTTCTTGCATATTGGATGCACAACAACACTTTAGTTTATAACACTATTCACCATTATCTCCTTACTTTTTATGGGTTTTAAATTGGGGGAAATTTCTCACAAAATATCGTTACTTATCACACACTTACATTAAAATGGAAGTTGATCATAGTCCACTTTTAGTGAAAATGAACAATTATCCAAGATTATCTACACTGCTTCCAAAATGCCTTTTTCTAAATACATCTCCACACATATCCATGTGTGGGATTAAATTCTATCATGTGGCTTGGAAAAATCAATGTATTTTCCAAGGGAATTTCCAACACTTCAAGACATGTCCACATTTTAGCACTAAAAGGGAAAATAAGGTAGATTCACCCACATTAGAACCATTGAGGGGATGTCATTCCTAGGATTCAAATTAAGGTTCCATTTGTTTAGTTAGAGCCCTTAATCTCCCATAAAATATGGGCCACTACACAAAATAATATCTCAATCTTCCTTCTCTTCAAACAAGAAGGTAGAAAACCATTTACTATAAAAGGAGGAGGAAATTTTCCCTTTAATCAATGAGCACCAATTTTTTTCCACCCAAGAGTTTAGTAAGTGGGGGAGGTACATATCCTAGAGAACTGTCCAACTAACCCCCAATCCCCCAATCTCAATGCCATTTCCTGTGACAGGTTGGTGTTTACAATGACCATTAGGATGTTTCTAAGCTTCTCAAAAAATTTACTAGAGAGAGATATAGGGATGGAATGTTGGCTTTCCATAAGGTAATTGAATGCCAAGATGTCTAGAGATAGTGGGGGAGAGCCCCTCGCCCCTAAACTGGATTCCATACTACTAATGGGCAACCACATATGGAGCTTGCGCTATGAACCAATGATGAAGGATGGGTCAGAGTAGGGAGGAAGAACAACAAAGAAGCTGAGAGTGTAGGGCAACGTTAGAGATGTAGAAATCCTAGCGAAGCATTACTTGTAAATGTTAGAAATATTCTTATTTCTTGAATCAAAATTACCATGTTAACATGGGATATGCCTTCATCTTATAAAGTGGGGTTATTGGGGGAGCAATTATTTCCTTGCCCAAAGATAAGGTTGTTATGGTATGTTTTTTCTTCTAAATTAATTTGAGATACTCAAGGATTTGATCTCTTTTTTTCATTATATGATTCATGATTTTAAAAAAGACATTGTGCATGGAGTGGAAAGGCTTGAAGCCACTAGATCTTTTTAATTTGACAATCTTGCCTTTCAGATTGGTTTGCATTCATTTACGTTGTTGAATAATTATGCTCAACATAATGATTGCATTTTTTCGTCTCAGTAAAATAGGGATCATCTTGGCAAGGATTAGTCCTTTCATTCATTTATTCATGTGTGGTTTATTTCATCACTATGTGGTTGTTTTACCTATGTTAGGGGTTATGACGATAAGCTTCCTAAGCCTACTTGGTAGAAGTGTGTTATTTCAATTCTACAAGTGTTTTATTTTTTCACGGATCATTGAAAGTTACACAAGTAGCACATCCATTTTTGTGAATTTGTTTACTTTCTTGATAGCTTGTTTTTCTTTATGGAAAGTGTGTTTAATTTATTGCAAGCATGTTTACTTTCCTACAAATGTGTTTTCTTTCCTACAAGTAGCTTTAATCAATTTACTTTTGAATTCGCAGAACCTTTCCAAGCTTCTAAACTGTTTATGCTCCATTTTCAAAAGAAATCATTGATAATAAAACCATAAAACAAACCAATGGAAGTAGAGAATGTATAGTTCATATACAATGCATTGTAACTTGCAAGT
Source organism: Pinus taeda (assembly GCA_000404065.3). Classification (NCBI taxonomy): domain Eukaryota; kingdom Viridiplantae; phylum Streptophyta; class Pinopsida; order Pinales; family Pinaceae; genus Pinus; species Pinus taeda. The sequence continues at coordinate 7,071 of APFE031066596.1, forward strand.
TCCATACAAGCTTCGCGTTGGAAATTAAATGCAAAACCTTTTAGTTGTATTTTTTAGTTATTAGAAGGGTAATTAAAAGGCCCATCACTAGTAACCACCCTTATCAAATACCTATATGATTATTTGATTTCCATGTAATAGAGTACCTCATTTAAAAATCTTGTCATTGTTTGATTCAATTCTCTCAATATATATGAGTGAAATCAACCTGAGCAAATAAACTAAATATTTCCTAGAGTTGATCGTCCATCGAACTTAAGATGATATTATTTAATTGAATAAAACCATATAATAAATTAATGAATAGACCAAAGTCTCTGACACCCAATAGATAAGTGAACCATCGATGTAGAGAAAAATTTAAGAGTAGAGTAAAGCAATATAGTCACCGAAATTATTTGTTCATCTCCCTACATTTGCATTGAAATGAAAATATTTGAGGTAAGTTAGATGAAATACAAACCAATGTCCATGAATATAATCACTACAAGTGCCATTGAAAAAACACCATGCCCTAGGCTCATCCATAATGATTTCACCCATTGACTTAGTTTGCTTGTACTCTAGACTATTCTTATAATAAGAGAGTAAGCTCAAAAACTTAACAAATGTTTTGAAAAATGGAACAAACTTCTCTTCAAATAAAACAAAGTTGCAAACCAACCAAATTCCCTAAAGTACCAAGTGTCATGACTAGATTCAAATCTTAGTTAGAAAACCAATGATAAAAAATATCCAACAATAATATCTCTATCCCATAAGACCGAGAGACCCAAATGACCTTCAAATTCACAACTTATTTGTTGTAATTACATGTAAGAAAAATACGGATAGTTATTTCTTCATTGTTCCAACATAAAAAACAAACACATGGCCATTCTATATTCCTTTTCATTAATATGCCCCAAGTCAAAACCCTGTTATTAAGGGTAAGCCACATAGCTCAAATAGACTTTGGAGGAGATTTTACCTTCCAAAGCTTCTTCCACCACTAAAACTCATCATTTGTCATGGGTCTTAATAGAGCATCATAATCAAACTTTGTCAAATAAGTTCCTCTAGCCAAATTTCCCCCCTAGGTAAGTTCATCCTCACTAGGACCAAGTCTAATATGATACCTTTGAAGTGAATATGTAAAGTTATTCCTTTTAATCTCCAAATCACCTACCATATTCAATTCATTAGCATTCAACCTTCCTTGTGCCAAAATGGTAGTAATAGTTGGATTTGACATTGAGTTTAATGTAGTTTTCATGATAATTTGAAAATAGCACAAACTGAATCTTTGGAAAGAAATATTATCTACCACATCCCATAATAACATCAATACCAACTCTAGCCTGTGAACCATTGCCAAATTTCTTGGAAATAAAAGAGCCTATCACAAGGAAATCTAGTGTTAGGGATTTCCACTGACTTGATACATTTTAGATACTTGTCATTTCCTTCCTTATCTATTCCAAAAATGTGCTAGGGGAAATTTACTTTATGTTGAATTCCTCATGCACATACACTTTTTTGTGATCATATTCCATAATATTTAGTAGTGAATGAATAAGCAAATAGATACATATCCTTTAGTCTGCATCCTCCCGAAGACTTTGGAGTTGAAATTTTTACCAATTAACCCATTGAGGGCCCTTATATTTAATACTACCCTGGCACATAAAGTTGAAGTAAAACTTCTTGATATTTTCCTTAATGCCTTCTAGGATACAATATATGAGGCTAATCTATGGGCATATATCGAAACATAATATTTATATCAATTCAAGCATTCATAAATTTAGAAGCACATTACAATATGTAGGGAGTTAAGTTAGATTTGTTGTGACGTCTAAGACTAAGTACTAAAGTCAGCTAGTAGAAGTCTAGAGTTCTAATATTAGCAAAAATTAGATGACTAATTATTAAACAAAACTTAATCTGATCACACTTCTTGGAAAGTAAATCACACATATTCGAAATATATTGGATGATTAGGCATGCACTAAGACCCCTCATCATAGGTAAACTTATAGTCTTATACACAATCATGCTCAATAGATTTGCAAGTTTTCACATTGAAATCAAATGCTTGTAAATGACAAGATTTGGAAACAATTCTCAAAAGATTTAGTTTGGTGGATTGGTAATGCAATAGGGCCTTTTCTAATAGACGAACACTCCATTGGTCTTTTATTCAATCCAATAAAATCAAGCTAATACTACTTGAAAATTCAAGAATGCAAGAGTGATCTGAATTGGATCCATCAAAGACTGGCAAAGAACCATGACTGTATCAGGTTGGGACGAATCTCTAAAAATTTCAAAAATAGCGATAAAAAACACCTTGAACCAGTGGCAATGGCAGCTAGCATGGAACGACGAGGACCTCAGTCAAAGCGCGCTGACCAAGGCCCATGGAGACTGTGTAGGAGGTCAAAGTAGCCCCTGGGAGTCTCGGGAAAAGGAGGTGATTTTTGATGCGCTGGGCGAACAGGGCCGAAATGGGGGAAGCCCGAGCACTTGGACACATGGCAAACCAAAGAACCGCGGGCAAGAAAGGCCAAAGCGCTAATTGTACAAGGCGGGACCCGTGCTCTGGAAATCGACGGTATTGATCGGAGTGCCCTCAAACAGTAAACGGTTTTGGAGAAAGCGGAGTGATCCCACTCAACGATTAACGCGTGGCGGAGGAGGAGAGAGAAAACCGTCATTGATCGCGCATTATTGGTTGAGCAGGTCAACTGCCTGGGACGTGCGTACGACGTTGGATTTGGGGGACCCAGATCGGACGACTGAGATTGCACCCAATGGATGAAGCGGAATCGACGAAGGATTAAGTCGCTTTGTAGAGATTTGAGGTCTGTTTGACCGCCACGGTGGAGGAAGAATGCATCCATGACGTAACTGAAGAAACGAACTGACAAGTAGGCTGGCGCTGTTCAGAGGAGGACACGTGGACACACCCTGAGCGTTGATGTTGACGCCGAACAGGGAACTCCAAGCGCAACTGCAGAAGGTGAATCGACAGAGGTGGAAGAGGAACCGAACGGGCATGGGGATGAATGGCTAAAAGCCATGAACAGAGACAGTCAAGAAGGTGGAAGTAGACACACAGAGAGAGTCAAGAAATGAAGAAGGTGGAACAGTTGAACACTGAGAGACAAAAACCAGAGGAGAGGTAGTTAAGAGAAAGCAGAGATAGATAGAGGGGTGAGTTGACTGGCGGCAGTATCGAGCACTAGAGAGCTTGAGAGATTCAAGCCATCCCATAGAGGAATCTGTCTGGATAGAGCATCCCATTTGGCTCCTTCCACTATAGACCAGAAGGTCACAGAGCTGGTAGGAAGAAGAAGAATCTGTGTACTCCAGTGGCTTGGGGAATCCAAGTACCACCCTACCAAGCAAACATGCTTCAGGAGAACTCACATTGAGTCCCTGCATTGTAATTATTTGCTCAAAGACCCAATAAAATAAGGCCACCACTGAAAGCTGGACTGGAGACGTAGCCCTGGAGAATAGGGTGAACTCCTTATTAAAATTACTTGTGTCTTTGTGGTTGCTTACTATATTTCTCTGTTGTCTTTCCATTTAAGTGTCTGTGTATTGGGAATCTGATCGATCCGTTGCTTAAATAACACAGAACACACACCGACACATGAGTCTATAGTACCTTTTGTTTAATAAACTTTAAATTGGTGTCATTCATAGGGTGATTATCAGATCAAGTGGTATCAGAGTAGTAGGCTGTAAGGTTAGACAAGCTTGTGTCAGTTTAGCTGTGAATGCTCACTAGATCAAAGCTAAAATTAGGAGAAGGAGAGTTGGTGGAAACTAATCCTGAAATTGGGAGAGTCTATCCTTGGAAGACAATGTCAGAGGAAGGTTCTATGGGGCTGGATCCTCAATTCATAGAAAGTTTCCTAGCTATAAAGTCTATGGTAGAAGAAATGTATAGGGACTTTAGAAAGCATAAGGATGAAGATTCATCGGGTTCTAAACAAGATAAAGAAAAAGATGAGTCTCATTCCCATGACCACTCAAAAGGAAAGGGGAAAGAGGAAAGATTTCTCACACCTCCTAATAGCCCTGTGCATAATAAGAAAGCATCTTTGATTAAGTTAGATGTTAAATTTGATTTGCCTATATATGATGGATAGCTAAATGCTGAAAAGTTGGACAATTGGATTAGACAAATTGATGTATATTTCAGGGTACAAAACATAGACTCGGACAAGAGTAAGATTCAGCTAGCAAACCTACTCCTAGGAGGCACTACCTTGGTTTGGTGGGAAGGCAGAACCCAAGCTGATATGAAGAAGCATGGTAAGACCATCTCTGTCTGGAGTGAATTTGTTGCTGCAATAAAAAAGCAGTTCTATCCATTGGCCTACATGCAACAAGCCATGATGAGTTGGCAAACTCTTTGGCAGTTGAAAGGGCAAAGTGTACAAGGATATACACAAGAGTTCAGAAAGAGAGCATTGATGGTGGGTATCTCATTAGACTCACCACAAACTCTTTTGAAGTACATTGGTGGTCTACACAGCTACATGAGGCATACCATTCTCATGTTTAATCCCATTAGTATAGATGAGGTATCTGTACAAGCTACTCATCTAGAAGCTAGAGGAAAGAATGGAAATCCAGAAGTTGGGGGGCCATCCCAACCCACTGTAAGCAAGAGCAAGGAGAAAAGAAAGAAAAAGTGGAAAGCAAGGAATGCTAACATTGCACAAAAAAGCAAAGCTTCATGCACTCACTGTAAAAAAGATGGGCATGATGATGAGCACTGTTGGATTCTGCATCCAAAGCTGAGACCTAAGAAGTCCGAGGATAAGAAGAAGAAGACTGCTACAACTATTGAGAAAGATTTGGGGTCAAACTCGGGACACGAAACAATCATTGCAGCCATAGGTACAAAAGGTAAGAATTCCGAAGCATCTACTAGTAATTATGCTCAATCTGTTATTGATGAAGAACATGAGAGAAAAAGACATGAGCTTTTCCATATTCAAGTTGTTTCCAAAATTCAAAAGATTGATACTTTGTTTGATAGTGGCTCACAAGTAAATCTAATTTCTGAAGCAATTGTGAAGAAATTGGGATTAGCAACTACACCTCATAAGAAACCATACCCATAGGATAGTTGAATGATAAAGCACAACTACAAGTGACTAGACAGTGCAAACTCAAGTTTTCTTTTGGGTCAACATTTGTAGATGAGGTTGAGTTAGATGTAATTCCTTTGGATATATGTGGAATTGTTTTAGGAAGTCCTGCTTGTATGATAGAAAGGCTATTTTCTATAGAGCTGAGAATAAGTATCTACTTGTTAAAGGTGGAATCGAATACTTTGTAAGAGCTCATAAGCTCAAGAATAATTATACTCTCATAAACTCAGGACAGATGAAAAGAATGATAAATTCATGCAAATAGTTCCTACTGATGGTTGTAAAGGAAACGAAACCTGATAAAACCAATATATTTGAGGGTTGTAATGCTACTTAGCAAGCTGATATAGAAAAGATTGTTTCAGAATATGATGTCTTGTTCCAAGAACCTAAAGGTCTGCCACCCAAAAAGGGGATAGTACATGATATTATTTTGCAGCAAGATGTTCCATTTCCTAACTTTGGGATGTATAGGTTGTCTGCTTTAGAGAATGCTGAAATCAAGAGGCAGGTGTAGGAGTTGCTCGAGAAAGGGTTCATCAGGTCTAGCACATCACCATGTGGGTCACCAATCATTTTGGTGAGAAAGAAAGATGGCTCATGGAGAATGTGTATTGACTATCGAGAACTGAATAAGATAACAATAAAGAATCATTATCCCCTTCCTCGCATAGATGATATTTTGGATCAACTGAAGGAAGTTTTTTATTTCACCAAGCTGGATTTGCACAGTGGATAGCATTAGGTTAGAGTTGCAGAGCAAGATGCATGGAAGACTGCTTTCAAAACAAAGCAGGGATTGTATGAATGGCTGGTTATGCCTTTTGGCTTGACCAATGCCCCTGCTACTTTCATGAGATTAATGAATGACGTACTCAGACCTTTTCTTGATGATTTTGTTATTGTGTATCTAGATGACATTCTTATTTTTAGTAAAACATGGGAAGAACATTTAAGGCATGTTAAACAAACATTAGATGTTTTGAAAAGAGAAAAACTTTATGTTAAACTCTCCAAATGTGAATTTGGAAAAACCTCTCTAAATTATTTGGGTCACATAGTAGGGGGATGTGAATTGAAAATAGATCCCTCTAAAGTGGCAGTTATTGTAAACTAGCCTAAACCCAAGTCTGCTACAAAAGTGAGAAGCTTCTTAGGAGTAGCACAATATTGGAGGAAGTTCATTTCAAAATTTTCCTCAATTGCAGCTCCCTTACATGCCTTGACAAGATTGAACAAGGTGTTTCAGTGGGGAGGAAAACAGTAGAAAGTCTTCGACACCTTGAAAGAAAGGATTAGTACAACACTGGTACTAGCACTGCCAGATCTACAAAGACCATTTGAGATCCAAACTGATTCCAGTGACTATGCCATGGGAGCAGTGTTGACACAACATGGTAAACCCATATGTTATCATTTTGAGACCTTTAATCCTGCAATAGTTAACTATACTACATATGATAAAGAATTGTATGCATTAGTTCAGAGTGTGAAGAAGCGGAAACATTACTTAATGGGCAAGGAAACAGTAATACATACTGATCTTCAGCCACTTCAATACCTACACTCCCAAACTAAGTTGCAGCAATCAAGACATTACAGATGGATGGGTTTTCTACAATAGTTTCATTTAGTCATCAAATATAAAAAGCACATACATAAAAAGGTTGCAGACATGTTATATAGACCCATTATAAATGCATCTACCATACTTAAGCATAATTATGTGTTGCATGAAAGCTACATAGAAAATTATGCTCAGGACATGGACTCTAAAGATGTATATGCAACTTTGAGTCAAGGCAAAAGAATAGAAGAATTGGACTATCACATGAAGGACCAACTCCTATATCATTGTGGGAAACTCTGCATTCCACAAATTGAGAGAGTAAAGATAATTAGGGAAGCACACACTTCTCTAATATCATGTCACTTTGGGGTAAGTAAAACAGTTTCACAACTGCAAAGGTTCTGCTATTGGCCGAGAATGAGTGAGACAGTTTCTAGATATGTAAAGGGGATGAACACTTGTGTTATGTTTAGCATGCTTACAATAGAGCCAAACACTCTTCTACACAGATATCTCCTTTTGAGACCTGTTTTGGTTTCATACCAAGGTGTCATTTGGATTTTGTCTTTAGTAAAGATACCATGGTTGATAGACACAGTGATGTGGATAAGGCAACTAGGTTCATTAAACAGATCCAGGAGATCCACCAGGCAGTACAGGAACAGCTGGAAAAGAGCCAGGCCAAGTACAAGGCTAGGCACAATAAGCATCAGATGGAGCATAGTTTTCAAGATGGAGACCAAGTCTGGCTATATATCAGCAAGGACATGATGCAAGGTGAAAGTAAAAAGCTAAAAACTATCAGGTATGGACCCTTTAGGATACTTGAGAAGATTGGTGAAAATTCTTTTTGCCTTGATCTACCAACTTACATGCACATCTACTCAGTCATGAACGTAGATTGCTTGAGGTTGTTTGAACCTTCAATGATTGAGGACCCTGAAGCACAGAGTCAATTACCTTCTGTTGATGACCTGCTACTTGAATATCTTAATTGATTATGGGAAGACACAGAGCTCGACAGGAAGGTAAGGACGATGCGCAGTGGACAAGTGGAATACCTCAGGATTGGGCTTAAAGGTTCGAAGCCGAGCAGTGCAAAGCGGATTGAGATTGGGCAAGTGAGACAACAGTTTTCTCACTTAGTCGATGCTTGAAGAAAACCAACTTTTGGTGGTCCAAAATCTCTTTCAATGGGAAGGCCATGATCTGAATTGGATCCATTAAAGACTGGCAAAGAACCATGACTGTATCAGGTCAAGACAAATCTCTAAAAATTCCATAAACAACGATCAAAAATACCCTGAACCAGTGGCAATGGCAACTAGCATGGAATGACGAGGACTTTGGTTTAAGCATGCTGGCCGAGGCCCATGGAGACTACGCAAGAGGTCAAAGTAGCCCCTGGGAGCCCCATATCGGGAAAAGGAGGTGATTTTTTATGCACGATTAGCGCCTGGGAAAATAGGGCCGAAATGGAGGAGCCTTAAGCACTCGGTCGCGTTGGGAGCTGGAGAACCGCGGGCGGAGAAAGAAAAAGCGCTAAAAGGGAAAAGGTGGGAATCACACTCTGGAAACAGATGGTATTGATCGGGGTGCCCTCAAATGGTAAACGGTTTTGGAGAAGAGCAAAGCGATCCCACTCAATGATCGACGCGTGGCAGCGGAGGTGAGAGAAAACCATTGTTGATCGCACATTATCGGTCGAGCGAGTCAACTGCACGGGACGTGCATATGACGTTGAATCTGGAGGAGCCCAGATTGGACAGTTGAGATTGCGCCCGATGGAGGAAGCAGAATCAACAGGAAATTAAGCCGCATTCTAAAGGGATTTGGAATCCATTTGACCACCACGGTGGAGGAAGAACGCATCCACGACGTAACTGAAGAAACAAAATGATGAGTAGGCTGGCGCTGTTCAGATGAGGACATGTGGCCACTCCCTGAGCGTTCATGCTGATGCCGAACAGGGAACTCCAAGCACAGTTGCAGAAGGAAAATCAACAGAGGCAGGAGAGGAGCCGAACAGGCATGGAAACGAATGGCTAAAAGCCATGAATAGAGACAGAATACACAGTCAAGTCGGAGTGAGGTCCGAGAGAAGAAGGCAAATACCAGAATCCCAAGAGGAGGATGGAATACACAGAGAAGAAGGCAGTAAAGCAAGAGAAAATCGGGAAGAGACAGAGGGCCAAGCTGATGCAGCGACAACATCGAGCACCACCGAGCTTGAGAAATTTGAGCCACCCCATATAGGGATCAACACCACGTTGGGCTCTTACTGCTGTAGACCAGTAGGTCACAGAGCTGGTGGGAAGAAGAGACTATGTACTCCAGTGGCTTGGGGAATCCAAGAACCACCTTGCCAAGAAAAACCTGCTTCAGGAGAACTCACATTGAGTCCTTGTATTGTAATTCTCTGTTTAAAGACACAATAAAACAAGGCCTCCATTGAAAGCTGGATCGGAGACGTAGCCCTTGAGAATAGGGTGAAATCCTTACTAAAATTTCTTGCATCATTGTGATTGCCTGGTATATTTCTCTGTTGTCTTTCCATTTAAAATGTTTGTGTATTGGCAATTTGATCGATCTGTTGCTTAAATAACACAAAACACACACCAACACATGAGTCTGTAATACCTTTTGTTTCATAAAACTTCAACTGCTGTCACTCATAGGGTGATTATCAGATCATGATGATGATCTCGATTACATCTACAAGATAACTACATGAGAACATGATTGGGTGAATCCAACTGTAGATGGAAGGATTTCGTGGGAGTGCGAAAGCTCCTACACTTCAAATTTGGATGAAGAAATAGAATGATGGCAAAATTAGTTGCACGAAGTAACAAATCTCAACTGCAATACAATGATGAGATCATTGTGCTGCATGACAACAGAGGTAAGGGATCTACCTACATATGACGGGTTGAAAACTATGTGAATTCCTAAACAAATTTGAAAGCACAATACCAAAACAACAACGGTTCAATGCTTTGAATGGGCACTGCATGCGACACCCACAAGATGGTGGGGTACACATCAGAGAAGTTTTGAGGACTTGTGTGGATGCAAGAGGATGATGCACTTACAATTTACAAAACCCCAGCTAAGGATGAGAGCCAGTTACCAAGGGCAGAACAACTTGCACACCCACCTTTCTCGATGGGTACAGACATATGACATGCAGCTCGCACAAGTGCACACCAATCCCAGAATAGAGAATCGGAAAAAAATGCAGTAGAAGGAAAGGCAAAGTGCACCAAGGACTATCCATGGAGAAGCATTTGATAGGGTGTGCGAAGTGCTGAATAGGGTTCACTAGGTGAAACACACTGGATAGGACCTATGCGTACCAGTGGTTCGGTGGGCCTATAGGACCATGTACAAAACCTTGACCGCAAAAACAATTCTAAGGTCGAGGAACAGGGTAGGGACCATAATTTTTTAGGGGCATGCAATGATGAATCCACACATAATAGCACCTATAGGTGTGATAGTGCATGAAACCCAGGATGAACAAATCACACAATTATGCGAAGTAGCGTACGTAAGACTTCGGGAAGCCATTTGGCAGGGAAACCTTAGACATCGCAAACTTTAAAAGGATGGGGTACAACTAAGGAAGAAAATCTTTTTTGTTATAGAATTATATATTACAAAGCAATGGAACACATAAAATATTGTAGAAATATAAACACAGAAAACACATAAAATAAGAGAGGCACAGATATACGTGGTTCACCCAGTTTGAGCTACGTCCACGGAGAAACAGCCAATCCTTCTTTTTATATTATCCAGCAAACTGAAGAGATACAACCTACAACAGATCCTCTGTAACACCCTCTTCGCTCTCAATCTCTTCTCTCTTCCTCACTTAGAATACAGATCTACATATACATAATACAATTCCCTCATATATAGCAAGGGATTGCCTTCAAGGGCAAAAAACCCTAAATTGAACATAACTTGTACAGTTAGATCATCCGCCTAATGAACGACCTAGATTGACTACGAAATTACAACATTTTACAAGGCACTTTTACATCTATTCTTAGCTTTGGGGGTGTTTCCCCCGAACCCTCGCGGGGGGACCGCTAGCCCCTAGACCCCCCATCCGAGGGGGGATTAACCCCCCCAGACCCTACGGGGGGGACAAGCCCCCCCCAGACCCCCCCGTGTGGAGGGGTGTATAGTCTTCGTGGGGTATACATATGGCTGAAACCTTTGAATACAAAAGATAATCAGGCTCCACACCCAACAATTTTGATGGACACAGAGGTCAAAAATTTGGAAGACAAAATAAAGGAAGCCTCTCTCGAAAAATTGAGGGTGTTATGGCAAGGTGTGCACACCCATAGCGATAAGTTGGAGGACTACCACTGAGATTCAATTAGTCTACTGCCGTGGCTAGGATTATATATCACCAAACGCAATAATAAGGAAAGCGCACTACACAAAATAGAGCGCATGGCGTTGATTGTCATGAAGACAACTGAGGGTTTTCCGCGGACTATCCTAAGGGGCGAAATGGAGCCCTACATAGGTGGTGTGACCACCTGAGTAGTCATCAGAAGAACAGTCTCAGCACTCCAGGTAGTTGAAAGGGAGCGCAGGACTATAAAAGTGTCTGCTTGGGAGCTACGCGATAAGGGAGGTGCGTGCAGAGTTAGCAGGTCACAAGGTTCGGGCCTACGCACGGAGGGCTGCGCTGCTGTGTAGGTAGGTTGGGAAGTGACCATTGGTGTCATTGTTCATGTCGAGATGTCTGATTTGAGGCCAAATGGAGTGGGCGACAGACATTTATGACAATAGTTATGGAAAGGTTTTAGAAAATTTGTCACCAAGAAAACATTGATGGCCCGAAATTGGGGGGAATGGTCGGATTTGAATTCAAAAGGCACTATAAAACTTCAGGGGCTAGCCATGAGGTAACACTTGCTCACTTGAGACTTAAGCGGTTGAATAGAGCATAGAGTGTTGAGCGTCGAGCGATATTTGAGCCCCTAAGTTCGCAGAAGGCTGCATACAGTACAAAGAAGATGATGGCTACCAGGGGAGGTTTGGGCTTTGAAGAAGGAACTGTCGTTGAGGCCCCACCAACCCATATGGTACACGATGTTCTTGAAGTTACTAGGGTTGCACCAGAAATCCTGAAGTCACCTCGAACGCCGAGACTGAAAAAAGATAAGCAGGCAATGGGACTAGTCTCCATGTCCCTGAGGAATCTGCGGTTCGGTAAGCTATCAATGGAAGAAAAGGGTAAGGCTGTCAAAATTGAGATAGATGAAGAGGAGGAGGACTTACAAGCTCTGATTACTGAGGTAGAGGAAGAAGAAGACATGGAGGCGGACATCCAACCGATGCTTTCTACAACAAAATTGCCTGAGTATGTCCCTCCATGAAAAGGGAAAGCCAAGGTACCAAAGGATCTGGATGCAACGAAGGGTGCACTCCAGACCTCACTCCTCCCCAATGGAATTACCTTTGAGGGTCCACTACTTGTGATGTAGGTAAGTTCCCTCTGCGAACAGAGAACCCCTCTATCCCTAGAGTGGATCTAGTCACAGCAAGACAAAGACAATAACTTATTCCTCAAATAGTCATCATTGAAGAGGCCTACCTTATACCAGTGTTTGATGAAGTCTTCGTCACGTTGCTTCAGCTATCACTTTCTTCTCCTTAATGAATGACTCACTTGAAACAACATATGAAAATGACAAAATGCATAATAGAGCACAACAATGAACTATCTACTTATAGAGTCAAGGAACCATAAGCTATCAACATACATTTCATAAATGATATAGGAAATAACCAATGATTGTATTAATATAAACAACAATAAAGCTTACAACCACACCTTGACGTCGCAAGCTTCCTTGAAGGATTCAATCAGTATGTCTCCATAAGCATTCACTCTCAAAGGTCTCCCAAAAAGACTGATGACCCTCTCTCACCCAAAAGCACAAGTATGAAACTAAGGCAACCACAACAAGGTTTCCTTCTTACAAAACCATTTCACACTATTAATCCACAACATGAAAGGATATTCTCATACCTCACAAGCTATTGCTAAGCTACCAACAATCCAAACTGTAAGCTATCAATCCAACAAACCAAGAACTAGCAAACTAAGAACTAGCACTCCCAAAATCTAGCTGATCATAGCCATGGAGGATTATTTTATAAGAGGAGGAGCCTCCATAAATGAGGGGAGAGGAAGCTTATCTTCATAGGAGGTTACTCAAAAGGTGGAACCACCATCTCAAATGAGGAGAGGCAAACTTCTTTGACCCAACAACCAGCTCCAGAACCACCTAGAAGTATTATGTTTGAACTAATTCGCCATATCTGGGTTGTCGCAGGTCAAAAACTGAGACTCAGAGACGACGTCGCAAGGCGTTAGTTCATTATGGGCTATCATCATAGGCAGGATACTGATGACCTAAGACGATTTTGAAACATGGGTAAAAAGGGGTCAACTTTAGGATTAATGAACTTAGGCAATCTTCTTGAGTAATATGGAAGATTTGGACACATTTTTGGTATATTACAAAGAGCATATGTCATTCAGGGATGCGGGGTCGGTGAAAAAATATTGTGTAGCAGTTCTACAACACCAATTCATCACGTTGTAGACTGAGTTGTTCCATGTTGATCTTATATTCGCTAATAACTTGGATTGCGAGGCTCTCCCTAGCCCACAACTTTGCCATTATACCATCCTGTATCTGATACAACATTTCATGCGGAAGGGCAGCCAAATTAAGACCAAGGCCTTTCAACATGCTAACTGAAAACTTATCGGTCACATTCGCTGCAACTAGGTCCCCTTTTGGTAACACTATTGTGTTTTCCATCTGTGCGTGTAGCATCTGCTCTGCTGCCGAGGATCCTGCTGCGAGGTGGGTAGAAAGGGTACCCACCTAAGTGGGTTGCACCTGTAACTCTTGCAGCTATGCCCTGAGGGCCCCTAACACAATCTAGTGCTCCTGCATAAAATCATGAAGCACTTCACTTGTGACATCACGGACCATCTCATCAATGTCATGGAGATCACCTTCAGTTAAGGTGATTGGGTTAATGGCCAACTTCGAGGCCTTGACCTTCTTCCTTAGTCTTTCTCATTCTACGATGTGGGGCCATTTCAACGGTGTCGACACAGTCACTGGGCCCATGCTATCTTCTTTCGTTTCTATTTCCTCGGCCTCCTGCCCTTGCTAGGATGTTGCTTAGCCCTCATCTACCTTCGCGGTTGCTGCCTCTACTGCCTATGTTGTTCCTGCTACTTTTGTCACTTCCCACACTACCTTTTCCTTAACTGCTATTGTTTCATGCTACCTTTTCAGCCAATTGAGTGATGTGTAGCTTGGCATCATCCTTTTACTTCTATGTTTCCACCTTCTCCAATTCTACTAGATCTGGGATGTGCCATTAGGGAGGCCATGTCTCCGAGATAGTGAAGATGTTGTCATCCATGGCTATAAAAGGGAGCTTCGTCCACTACTTCAAAGTATCCTTGCATGCCCTGATGTAGACATTATGCATGTCAGCTTTAAATTCTGCAAAACTATTCAGATTATTGTACACCGTAGGTGATAGGCATGACCTTCGATTGATTCACATCTGGATGCTCATTTCCATGAGCACCCAAAAGATTTTGGTGTTGCATATCTGTTTCACATCCTTTGTGGCCCAGAGTGAAGAATACTTTGCGGCCTCTAGTAAGTCTCTATCAATGTTGGGGAATTGACTGTCTTCTGGTAGTTCCCCTGCTACAAGCATGATGGATAACAACAACCACGTGTACTGGAAGGTTTTACCCTACTACTGGGCTTTGTGACAGTTCTCCAAGAATTTTGTGTAGAGGAATTCAACCTAGTTAAATGACTCCTTCCGTGCACTGCTCGGACAGTGTAATCACCGGTGTAGGTACCTCGTCTGCGCGACACTTTCGCATGACTTTGCCGGCCAGGATTTGGGTAGCTACACATACCCCTTTGTCCTTGATGTTGGAGATGGCGTAGCCCCTCTTCTTCTTCTCTAGCTAGTATTTTGTCTCCATGGCCTCCGCAAGGGCCAAATCACTATCTTTCCCTTCTGATATGGTCGTGGGGTCCTTTCCTTTGTAGGGGAGCCAAGAAATGTGGTGAATTAGGTCTTCCGTAATGGGGATAGGCTCCTCTAGCCATAGATACCCATCATGCACCAAGAAAAGTAGTTGCCTGATGACAAAAATGGTTATGGGCATGTAGTTGAAATGCAACACCCATAATAAGTTCAACAATCTGACATTTTCGACTCCACGTAGCCACTTTCACAGCTCTAACGTTGTCACCACCCCTGCGTTGTTTTGCTTCATGAGATTCCTAGTCTCCAGGTGAGGGAATTTCTCGCCATCACTGAGGTCCCAATCTTCGAACTTCATGGTTGGCATGTGGCCTAGGTGCGGGCCCTCAAACATTATGCCATCTAGGAGGAGTGGGGTCTGGAGTGAACTCTTGGTTTCGTCCAGGTCCTTCGGCACTTTGGTTTTCCCATTCCGCAGGGGGACATACATGGGAAGTTTTGTTGTAGACCGTACAGGTTGAATGTCTTCCTCCATGTCTTCTTCTTCTTCGGTCGCGATGATAAGAGCCTACAAATTGTCTTCCTCCTCATCTGTGTCGATCATGATATTTTCCCCTTTTCTACCATTGATAGCTTATTGCGTAGTAGGTTCCTCAGGGACACGAATACGGGTGCCATTGCTTGTTTATCTTTCTTGGACCTCGAAGTTCGACATGATTTGGGGATTTCTACCATAACCCTGACACCTTCTGGACATCCTCCACCATTGGGGTCTGTGCAGTCTCGCCAGCAGTTACCTCTTTTTTTCCAAAACCGTCTTTAGTGGTTGTCATTGTATCTAAGCTTTATTTTTTCACTCACGAATTTAGGGTCTCACTTACTGCTCGAATCCCAATGCTCAATGATCTGTTGAGATGCTCAACTCTCAAATGACCAAGTTTTGTTCACTGGCTATCCCTTTGTGTTTTATAGTGCCTTTTGAATTCGAATTCATCTGTTCCCCCCAATTTTGGGCCATTAATGCTTTCTTGGCAGCATATTTTCCCAAATATTGCCCATAAATTGAGTCTTAAATGCCCTCTGCCTACTCCATATTGCCTCAGATCGCACATCCCATCATGAATAATGACCTCAACAGTCACTTCCCAGCCAACCCAGGCAGCAGCGCAACCCTCTGTGTGCAGTCACAAACCTTGTGACATTCTTCTTCTGCATGCATCTCCCATATCGTGCAGATCCCAGGCAGAATAGTTTATAGTCCCGTGCTCCCTTTCAACTGCCTAGAGTGCTAGGAATATTCTTCCTACGGCTAGTCAGGTGGTCACACCACCCATCTAGGGCTATATCCCATCCTCCAACATGGTTCACGGAGAATCCCTACCTTCCATTTTTGTGATCGGCATCGCGCACTTTACTACTTGCAATGTACTACTCGAGTCACTACGTTTGGCGATATGTGGTCCAAGCCACGACAATAGACTAACTATTTCACAATGATAGTCCTCCAACTTGTCAATATGATCGTACACACCTTACCTTATCATCCTAGGTTCTTCGACGAAAAGCACTTGCTTTATTTCGTCTTCTAGCTTCTTGACCTCCACATCCATCAAAGCACTTTTCTCCCTTAGTCATACCCGATCTTTTTTAAGTTTGCGAAGTCTAAGGTTTCCCTGTTGGATTTCTTCCTCAAGTCTTATGTGTTTTGTTTCTCACGATTATGTGATTCCTTCGTTCCAGGCTTCACAGACCTTCGTATATACGATTGTTGCTATTTGTGGACTAGGCTTCACCTGATCTGTAGAGGTCACAACCCCTGCTTCATACTTTCGCTACGGAAGTGCTTGCATGGTCAGGGTTTTGCACATGGTCCTATAAGCCCATAGAACTGTTGGTACACATAGGTCCCAGTTAGTTCGTCTGACATGGTGGACTGTGTTCAACATTTCGCACACCTTTTCAAAGGCTTCCCTGCGTATAATCTTTGGCGCGCTTGGTCGTATCATACTTCACCATTCGTGCCTTCGTCGTGCCTGCTCTTGCTTGTTGTTTTGGTTTTCTATCGCGAGGACGGTGTGTGTTCATGCAAGCTACGTACCATATGCATGTACCCATCTGGAGAGGTGGGCGCATAGGTTGTTTCGTCTATCATATTCGAATTTCATCCGAAGCTGAGGCTTTCAAAACTATATAAGCATCACCATTATGCATTTGCGCCAGTTCTCAAAACTACTTTGATGCACACCCCACCATCTTGCATGCGTAGCGCGTAGTACCCATTACAGAGTGTCAAAATGCTGCTGTTCTGGCACCTCTCTTTCAAATTTGTTAAGGAATTCACCCACCGCAGTCAACCTGTCATACATAGGTAGATCCCTTACCTCTTTTGTCACACAATGTAGTGATCTTACCATCATGTTGCAATTGAGCATGATTACCTCATGTAACTGGTTCTGCCATCATTCTATTTCCTCATCCAAATTCGATGTGCAGGAGCTTTCACACTCCCCTAAAATCCTACCATCGATATTTGGATTCACCCAATCCTGTTCCCAAGCGGTTATCTTGTAGATACAATCTAGTTCGTCATCGTGCACTAGATCTGTGTAGCGTGATCCTTCCACAAGGTCCAAAGGTACCACTACGCCTAGTGACTTTTTCTCAAAAATCATTTTGCGCTTCTTTAGATTTATCACTCCGTTCATATCAGTGGCCCAATCTATTCCCAATAGTGCGGGATAGGGATTGCTGTCATCGACAATCTCTATCACTTCAAAATCTACAAGTGCGCTCGCACCTTCAATATCCATCGTTACTCCTTGCAATATTCCCATCAGTAGGATCTTCTGTTGGTTCACCATTCATAATTGAATAGGGTACCATTGCAATGTAGGCTTGCCCATGCGTCCCATGTCTATTTTGGCAATACACTCGCATCTGACCCTGGATCTAAAATTACTTGATCCATTTCATATTCCCCAATTTGCGCAATCAATCTCATCTCCCTTCCTGTTCACATTATGTGCTTCTCGAGCTTCTGGACTACACGCAGTTCCCCTGATCCAACACATCTAGTAACGAGTTCTTGTAGTCCTCTCACTGCTTTGTTGTCGCACAACAACTTCATGCATGTCTCTAGAAAGGTAGTGAGCATTGAAGGATCCATCTCTAGTTCTAATTGGTCCTTACTACCTAAAGTGGAGGCCTACGTGAAGCTCTTCTTAGCTTCCATGAATGTCTCCTTCATGCACTCCAAATCAAATTCAGGTTCCTTTGTGGGAGCCTTGCGAACCCACGCACTTTCTTCAGGTTGCTTTCCCTTGTCCTCTCCTATTGTGATGTTGCTTCGGAGCATGATGTTTACGTTCAAGTCCTCTTTATGCAGCCCATACCTCATCATTTGTAGGTTTTAAGTCGGGGGAGGCTAGAGTGTTCCTTTATTGCACAACCTCAATATTAGTGTGGGGCAGTCCTCCATCTCATGATCAAACTGGGTACAATATAAACATGATTCCCTCGTCGGATTTGTACAATCGTGGGCATAATGAACTGGCCCTTTGCAATTGTAACAAATCAGCTATCCGCAACCCCTTCCTGGTCCCATTCCACCTTGACCTCGTCCATGCCCCTGGAATCTAGTACACGTTATTCCTGCATTTTGATCGAGGGCTTGTGTTTCGGTCTGAACTCTATAGGCAGGATTCCAATCCATCATTAGTTCATAACTTCTACAGGTGAATTCGTCATGGTCTACTGATCTGCAAAAATTATAAAACAACTGCTAGGATGTCTGCATATACTTCTGTAATAGATGAAAATTATACATAGCATGTTTTCCTCCTATCTGACAAATTATGCACCATAATTTAGGCATTGTGCTTAGTCCTACTTGTGCTTCTTGTCTTAAGGGCATCGACTCTCCTTTCGCCAAGTAGTTTGTGAAGACTGGACAATGGTCGTTGTCATGTCCCTGTCCCTTGCACTTTATGCATCATACCTCCTCGCATGCCTCTGGGTGAGTTGTCCTATCCTGTTTCAAACTATGCATTTCTAGACACAAATTTTTCAGTTGTGCATGGATTTGTTGGACTCCCAGGCCAAGGTCTTGTATCAGTGTCTCATGTAGTCTCATTGCAATCTCCAAAGCTTTGACCTGGGTGGATAAGTTCTATTGTGATAGTGTTGTCCTTAGATGTAGCATTAGTGACGCTACAAACCATGCGCGGTGCTGTCCATATGTCAAGGTCATGTTGGCTTCGCGAACCATACTCTTCAGTCTTTGATCCAGCTCCTAAGGTGTCTCACCTAGAAGCATCACGATTTCCTTAAACCCTATAATCGACTGCGTCTCCGATTTTGACCTGCTAAATTCCCTATTTAGCGCAATCTGGATATCTGTGATCCCCGTGTTTGGATGGTCATTAGAATGATTAATGTACCATGTCAGTGTGCAATCATGCAATGTGATTACCATCATTGCCTTCTTTATATTGTCATCCACGACTCCTTGTGCTTCCCGTACCACTTTTACTACGAACCAAAATTGGTCTAGATATTCGTTCCCTACACCTTTGAACACTAGCAATTTTATCATGCTCACCATATTGAACTGTGGTGGTGGTAGAGGTGGTGTGGGGAAAGATGGGGGTGAATATGGTGAGACTGGTGATGGTGTAGGTGTAGGTTGGTATGCGCGGAGTTTGTTGCCTTATCATACTGATCGCACTTCTTGGTGAAACTTTTGTGAGCTCTTCCTCACTTTCTCGTTGAGGCGAAATCAAGGGGCTATTCTCTATCTCTGTGCTACCTTCATTTCTATATATCCTCCCACTCTATGTAGCCCCAAACATCAATTTATTCGCATAACCCGTTTTTTCACACAATAGAAGTTTAATCCAATTGTTCAAAGATTTAATCTACTTACCTCGTGGTCATTTGAGGAAGCGTTGTTCCGCCTTGTTGTAGCTGACTAATGCATCTACCACGAATTCAGGAATAAACCCTCCTATAATTCGATTGAGCCAATGGTCCACAGTGTGCACAATCTTATCTTCCGATGCTTCTAGTCTATGCACCAATTCTGGAGTCCACACAATCGGTTTGTCAAGCCTACACCTTCCCTCACTGTCTCCTATCTTCGTGATCCACTCATACAACTCAGAGGGGAAGGATGCGAAGAAAATTTTGTGGATTTCCGTATATAAGTAATGCTCTAACCACTATTCCTTTGATACTCATGGATTCCCATTTTCCTGTGCCATGAACTCGTGAATCTTTCTGTCCAACCACCCTTCAATTTATTTCTTAGTCAGATTCCAATGACACGACATCAGACATTCCTCATGCAGATCCCGGTCTCGGGAATGAAACCATTTGTTGGCTTGTTGTTGCCTGACCCAAGTTTAGAGGTGATTTAGCCAAACAAATCTTGGTACTACTGGCCCTTTTGGCAACAGTCCATGGAGCACAGACTGAGGTCTCACTTGAAGTAGTATGGGAGGGTGCTAGAACCATGTTTCCACACCCTAGAGATGTCTGATGCTTTCAAGTGGTCCGCGGTTTGGCCTTGCATGCACATTGGTACGTGCACTTACCTGTTCCTCGCAGCCTGAGATGTTGCCTTCACGCAGCCCTACTTGGGGGATGAATAGTGTTATTACCCAAGTCCTTACAAGTAATCCAATATTAGTTGATATACTTAGTTTATTTGTATGCTCTTAGTTATACTTAACAAGATTCACAATTCATACAAGTGCATGCAGTAAAGAAACAATATATTTGCAAATGATATCAAACATAATATAACTCAGAATAGATACACAGAATTGGTAACAAAACATTTCTTTATTAATCTCTTCTCCGATTACAGACTCAACTCCACCCTGCACACTCAGCTGCAGGGGTCTGCGCACTCAGTTGGGGACTCTACTAGGCCTCTGTGCACTCAACTGCCGAGCCTTCTCCTACTCTAAAGCCCAAAGACACACTTCACACTATGACTCAATCACTTAGACTTTTCATTCTTCTCTTTTATTATCTTTTCTTCTTTCTACTTATACAATCCCATGGTTCGTGGACCATGGGTAGGTCTATCTAGTTGATATTACATTACAAAACTAGGGCAGACAACCCTATGACTCTATTATACTTTTGCGCCCCATGCCTGCAATTCGCGGATCTTTACAACAAGATCAACTCAAAACTTGGGCTTTGAGCCCCAAAACATGCCATGGGGGGGATTCCATGCCCAACAACAAGGTCTCATTGAAAGACAACTATCCTCTCCAAAAAATGGACCATATTCTTCAGAGGGTAGTAGGTTCATCGAGAATTTCATTGCTTGATGGATTTTATGGATATAACCAAATCTTACTTCAACCAGAGGACCAGGCAAAAACTGCATTTACTACGCCTTGGGGTACTTTCATGTACTTGAAAATTCCTTTTTGATTAATGAATGCAGAAGCAATATTTCAAAGAGCTATGGATATAGATTTTGCTAAATAAATCCATGACTTCCTAGTTGTTTCCCAAGATGACATCACAGTCTTTTCTAAATCCAATAATGAACATCTAGATCATCTGAGAAGAGTTTTCATTAAATGCAGAAAATTTGGGATTTCCTTAAATCCCAAAAAGACACTCTTTGGTTTAGAAGAAGGTAAACTCTCGAGACATATAATATCCAAAGATGGAATTAGAATATATCCTGCTAGAATAGAGGCAATATTGACCATCACCCATCCTAGAAACATCAAAGAATTATAGTCATTTTTAGGAAAAATAAATTTTCTTAGGAGATTCATTTCAAATTTAGCAGAATTAATTAGAGAACTAAATAACACGTTAAGAAAAGATTCAGCACTTAAATGGACATTGGAAGCTAAACAATCTTTTGAGGCCATCAAACAAGCCCTTACCAAAACTCCAATCCTTAAAAGTCCCGACTTTCAAAAATATTTTATAATTTTTTCTTTTGCTTTAGAAAATACTATTGTAGCAGCCTTGTTGCAAAAGAATGACCAGGTATATGAACAACCCATTTCATTTTTCATTCAATCTTTAAGAGATGCAACACTAAAATACAACATAATGGAAAAACATGCATTAGCTTTAGTGAAAGCTATTAAAGATTTTAGAGTATACATCTTGTATTCACACATCATTTCTTATGTTCAAAACTTAGTGGTAAAGGACAGTTTGACACAAAATGGGCCTGAAGGGAAGAGAGGCAAATGGATTGCCACAATTTTGGAATATGACATAGAAATAAAGCCTACTAAACTTATCAAAGGCCAAGGTTTAGCCAAACTCATGGCTGAATCGAACTGTCAAGCCCTAGTTATAAATTTCATTTGTCCTTGATGATCAAGAAGAGATGGCGACTCCATAGATCAGTGAACCTTTTACAGATTCACCTTGGTATGCAGATATCATATTTTTATTACTAAACTTACAAGCTACTCCTGGTTTATCTAGAACTAAAGCTAGATTTTTGAAACTTAAATCAATGAGATATTGTATCATAGATAATGCTTTATTTTGGAAAGACAATGGTGGTATTCTATTAAATTGTACTGAAAGATGAAGCTGATAAAAGTATGCAATGATTCATGCAGGAGATTATGGAGGACACTTGTATCAGAAGACTACTGCTGACAAAATTCTGAGGGCTGGTTTTTACTGGCCCACTCTTTTTGCAGATGTTAAGAAACATGTGACCTCCTATCATAAATGTTAGATATTTGAGGGAAAAAGAAAGATTTTACCTTTACCTCTCAAACCCATCTCCACAGAAGTGCCATTTCAACAATGGGGTTTATACTTCATTGGAGAAATTCACCTAGCCTTTTCAACCTAGCGTAAATGGATTTTGACAGCCACTGATTATTTTACCAAATGGATAGAAGACATCCATTCTAGACAAGCTATAGACTCTGTCATTATCTCCTTCCTTGAAAATAATATTCAATCAAGATTTGGATGCCCCCAAAAGCTGATTACTGATAATGCAGCTGCTTTTAAACCCAAGAAAATGTTAGAATTTTGTAACA
This sequence comes from Pinus taeda, assembly GCA_000404065.3. Classification (NCBI taxonomy): domain Eukaryota; kingdom Viridiplantae; phylum Streptophyta; class Pinopsida; order Pinales; family Pinaceae; genus Pinus; species Pinus taeda. Next base: position 29,930 of record APFE031066596.1, read on the forward strand.
AATACCACATCACCCTTAGTCACTCCACTACCTATTACCCTCAAGCTAATGGAATTTTAGAATGCTCTAACAAAAGCCTTGTCAATATCATTGAGAAATTACTAGAAGATAACAAAAAGACATGGAACAAAAATTTGGTCAATGCCTTATAGGCAGACAGACTAACTACCAAAAAGTACATTGGTACATCTCCCTATCAGTTAGTATATGGGATGGATGTTGCTTTTCCATCCTCTTTTAGAGTGCTAGTAATGAAGATCATCCAGAAGTTGCAGGTAGAACCAAATGATATTCAAAGGAGGATAATTCAAACAATACACTTGCAGCGGACCAGAGAAGAAATCTATGTCAAATCACAAGTAATCCAAGATCAAATCAAAAAGATTTTTGATAAAAAGACTAAAGGTGGTGATTTTTACATAGGTGACAAAGTACTTAGATGGGATTCTAGAAGAGAAGACAAGGGAAAACATGGAAAATTTGACTTTCTGTGGCAAGGCCCTTATGTCATTTATGGTTACAGAGGTAACAATGATTTTTTCTTGAGAGAGATAGATGGATCAAATCTACCAGGAGGACCCGTCAATGGTAGAATGTTGAAGCATTACTTTTCCACAGATTAACAATAATTCACTTTACTTTACTCATTATATATAACAGTGCAGAGTTTAGATTGGATTGGATGGTAACCTTTTGAATTTGAGGCCTGGAGAGAAGGCCATGAGCTTTGAAGGGTTATTCATCATAAGTATGAACAAAGTAGAATCACAGAAGAATAGTTTACAAGGTAACTTCAGCCACATTTTCAAAGGCTACTAATCTTGAAGTTCTTGACATTTCACCAAGAACTACCATCAATGTGGAGCCACTGTTAGGGTCCTACAATAATAGGATTCATAATTTTGAATTGGTTATGGTTAGTCTTGTAATATTGTAAATAGTTTTGCTTTCTGCAAAATGTTTTCCATATTAAAAATTAAAAAATGTAAAGAGGTTATGTCCTAAAATAATAATCAAAGGAAAAAAAGAAAAAGAAAATATCAAAAAAGTGAAAAATATGAACCCTAAACAAAAATAAAACAGATCACGAAAGTGTGCAAATTCAAGTGCCACTACTTGTTACCTTACTATGCAAAATATTTTTTGTGTGCAGCTTGTCATAAATGCCACAACCCATGATGGTCAAATAGCTTAATCTTGACTCATTCATGTTTTAAATTTTATGTTGATAGATAGAGAATAAAGATATAGCCAAATTGTTTAACCTTGGCTAAACAAAGAATAAAAATGTGATCATTAGCTTAATCTGAGCCATTGGAAGTTAGAAGGTTAGAATTAGATAGTTTTCATATCAAAAGAAAAGGAAATAAAGGGTCTGCTAGCTTAAATGCACCCAAGAAAGTGAAGAAAAAATGTTAAGATAAATAATGGGTAAGTAGAAGAAAGGTTGTAAATGTATGAGGTTGCTCAGTCAAAATCATATTTATCATGCTTAATCCTATGTTTCATGTGCAGGAGCATTTATTAGAGTGAAAAGATGTTCACAAGCTTGTTTGATTAACTTCCCCTCATTTCATTTCACCCCCACATACATACTTACTAATTTTCCCATTATCTCATCAATTTTCATTAAATACCCTTTTTCCCTTCATTTTGACCCTTATGCCTTGGTTTTACACATTTCTCTAGTAAATTACCTTACAAAACTCACCCCCCTACCCAAAAACCCCTTTTCCCTAGTGTGAAACCCATTTCCCATTTCAAATATTACCCTTCCCCCTTATTAATTTCCTTATTTTCCCTTCAAAACCCATAAGAAACCCCTTATCCTAAGTTTTTATCCTCCCCACATTATTTAAATTAATTCCCATATTCATATTTCCCTGAGGAAAACCTTTTAACCCACCAAACCTTAGTGTAGTTAAACTAACCCTGCCACATTAATGCCAGGTCCCACTCCATTAGACCCACTAATTATATTTTAAATCCCCACCTTAGTTATTAATTAATTAAAAATAATTGTAATTAACCCTTGGGCCCCACAAATCCTAACTCTGTTTCCCTCCATGCATATTGACCATGCAACAGCTATCCAATCTTCCACCCCCAGATCTAACAGTGCACATCGATATCGTGCTCGTTCACTATCCGACTGTTACTAGCCTGAGAGAATGTGAGATTCACGGTTTTGCTCAAGCAATATGCTGCTACATGGTAGCCCCAGGTGAGATCATGTGCTCTCAAGGAAATACTGCCCACTCTCCAAAAGCTGTGCGATGACCCAAGAAACTGCCTCCCCGTTCAAACCAAAACCATCCACTATTCATTTGTAAAATTTCGCGCCAAATTGTAACCTTTGCTGGTTAAAAGGCCGAAGAAGTCCATTTCAACTCTTTCTGCTCGTTTGCACTATGAATGTTGCTCAAGACTTTTTGTGGCACCCTGAGCCTCTGCGACCAAAATTAACCGCCGTTTACCTCCCGAACAAGCTCCAGACGCCAAATTCAAGCATCCAGTTTACAACTGAAGCCCCAATACCATTTGCAATCACCATTCAAACCGGTTTGCAAGCCATACCACCAAATTCCAGGTATTTTTGGGAAAACCAGAACAACCCTCTCTATTTGAAAGCGTGTAGTCCAATTTAAAGATTAATTAATTGAAATTAATTAATACATTTGCCTAATTGAAAAGTGATTTGCTGTATCCCCAAACCCCTCTTTTTCAAACTACAATTACCCTCTCACTGTACCAGAGTTTCCCAAACCTCACTCCAACAACCAATACAACCCTAATCCATGTCCATAAACTTAGTCATGGCTTCTCAGATCTCTCTGGACGTAAGACCTATGTCAACCCCTCACTTGGACATTGACCATTTGGCACTAGCAGACAAGGATTTCCAGGTAAAGGATAGTGCCTCACTAGCCTACCTTCTGAAGCTCCACTGCTAGAGTAAGGATAGATTGCTAAACCATACTGATGACATCCATTTGTGGGAATCCAATTTACCCAAGTATTTATTCCCAGAAGTGCACCCATTCCCTTATATCATACACTTCTATCATGCATGATATATCCCTAGCCAAAGGGCTATTGTTGTCCCTAACTAACAACTCTTATTCACCATCACTCCAGAGTCTATCAACCAAATGCTACAAGTCCAACCTATTGTTGGGCCTCCAAAATGTCTTCAAAATGACATCCACTTTCATCTTTATCGCCACAATTTCACTCACATGTCACAACTCCATAACCATATAACCTTTCATTAGCCACCATTTTCATAAATATATGGGTTAGGATCCTTATTTACCAAATTTATTTATTTTATGTGTTTAAAGTGAATTTATGATTAAAAACTACGAAATTAACATGGTTTCATGTATCTATATATGTGGCTTGAGTTTTATAACATGTGTAGGTCATTTGGAAGCTTCCAAGGCACCCTTATGTGGCCTCCAATGCTCAAATTATAATTCCCTTCAAGGGAGATTTGGATAAAGGTCAAAGAAGGATATGTGTCCTATTTGGATTGTAACTCTATGAGGTGTCTCATCATTTCTTATTCGGATTAGAACTCTATGAGACACCTAGGAGATATGTGTCTCATTATGAGCTATTTGGTTGTAACTATATGAGATTTTAATGGATCCTCATTAAATAGAGTAGCTTCTTATGTTTTTGTATAAATAGGAGAGCCTTTTCCTCTAAAGGCATGTGTAAAGTTGGGGAAATGCTCATGTTTTGAATATAGAATTTGGATTTGGCACCATGCTCATGAGTGATGTTCACTTCAATTTGGTTATGCTTGTATTTGGAGCCTCTCAACATTTCATCCCTCATGCTTTTGGATTGGCCATCTATAATGTGTGAGATTTTTCATTTTTCATAGATTAAGATTTATTTCTTTCATATATCAAGATTTATTTATTTCATATATTTTCCTGTGTGAGAGGTTAAAAGTGATTGTTTTTATTTGCTTTCATAGATTAAGATTTATTTATTTCATATCTTTTCCTATGTGAGAGGTTAAGAGTGATTGTTTTTATTTGTTTTGATAGATTAAGATTTATTTATTTCATATATTTTCCTATGTGAGAGGTTAAGAGTGATTGTTTTTATTTGCTTTCATAGATTAAGATTTATTTCTTTCATATCTTTTCCTATGTGAGAGGTTAAGAGTGATTGTTTTTGTTTGCTTTCATATCTAGAGGTTAAGAATTATTGTTTTTGCTTTCATTTCATATCATGTGGTTTCTATTATTCATTTCATAGGATCCTGATTTGATAATGCACACATGATCCCTTAGGGTAGATTTCATTTCATGCAATTTCATTTTTGAAAGAATAGTGTGCTTTTCAATTCCCGCAAGCGTGGTAGATTAAGACTTCAATTCCTGCAAGTGTGATATATTAAGATTTCAATTCCAAACACTGTACTCTAATTTCCTTTGAATTGATTGTTGAATTAGAAAAAGTGAATTTGGTTTATCATTATTTGGTTTAGTAGTTAGATTGATATAAATTGGAAGTCAATTTATAGCATATATAGTGCACGCACGCTTCGCAAGTTTTACAAAATCCCCGGGTTGACAATTAAATGACATGCAATCACTTTGCCCTAACATTCTGGCGGCGTTGTCGGGGAAGTGTGCATAGAAACTAGCTTTTAGTCTAGAGTTCATATTTTTCATTTTTTCTATATGCATGATTAAAGCATGTAGATGCATAAATCTTTTAGCTGCATATCATTTTTATAAAAAATATATATAAAAATTCCATATTAACCATTTAAGGACAAAGGATCTAGAATGTAGCCCAAAGACTACATTGACGAATGGTATCAAGAAGCAATTACGCCACAATATTCCTCAATTCTTCAAGAGATCCTTGAAGCAAATTGAAAGGTCAAGTCAATTTCGCATATCCTTACAAAAAAAACAGGTATATTTTTCAAGTTGGGATATGAGCATTTCAAAAATTCTAATTCGTAAATGGCTTCATTCAAAGCATGAATATACTTAAAAAGCAATAAATTAAAAAATATATATATAGTTTTTAGATAGATAGGAAAAATAAAAATAATTTTTTATAGTTTTTAGGATAAATTTGATGTTTTGTGGTGCAGTAAGAACCACCCATCTACTAACCCTTGGTAGGAAACTTTGCAATAAAATAAATAGTTGAGAACGAGGGCAAGTGAAGATCACAAACGATAATTTAAGGTATGAGATCAAGCCTTTTTCATTTTATTTTTGCAAAATTTATAGAGAAATCGATTGATAAATCTTAACTATGCTAACAAAATAAAAAAATCTCAAGTATGCTCTCCTCCTGCACTTCGTGTGACCTGGAGGATCAGAAAAAGAAATTGTTTTGTTAGTACACAGAATGCATTTATGCAGTTAATCTATGTTTAATCATTTCATTCGATTTAGTTTTACACTAAACTTTAAAATAAAATTAAAAAATAGAAATAAAAATCTAAAAAAAAAATTATTGTCTTGTTTAATGAAATATATATGTATATTTTTAATTTTTTTTGAAAGTATAACATATATAATTTTATTAACAAATCAATTAAAATAAAAACCAAACACAAATATTAAAAAAAAACAAAACAAAACAAAACAAAACTTTGAAAAAAAAATATAATGCAAAAAGGCCATAATCCCACCCAGTGCATGATATAATCGAAATGAGCACAACACCAATTCGAATGAGGTAGTTGAGGGTTTGAATGGATGCCAAAAAAAAAATAAAGAAACAACCAATGGCAATCCCCAATTCCAGTTTTCGCTGCGGCCTTGATAGAAAACCTGCAAGAACATTTTGAAAAATCAATTGTTCAAATTGTAGAATTCAACTTCTAATCATTGGTATTTGTTGTTGCAATAGATTGATTAAAACGATGAAAGATTGTGGGTTTGATCCTAGTTGGAGCATGGCTGCAATCAGGTCAACACTCATCACTGCCTACCTGTATGCACTATCCTTCTCGTGCTTCATTCGATCAGAAGGAAAAGCTAGTTCCCTGCCTATTCAACTGATGAAAGATCTATGGTGTGACTAGATCCTTGTTCTGTGATTTAGATTCTTTGTAGAACCAAGAAATTTTGGTCCTGTATTGAAGATATTTCGTAAGAATGACATGAGCTAGTTTTTTATTTCCACTAGCATTAGAAACTATTACCTTCATGTCATACAATATTTAGATCTATCGACCAACCTTTCAATTGGGAAATGAACTTTCACAACCTCTGATCTAACCTTCAATGTAGACATGGTAGATACCTCACCTTACTCGCAATTAAACAAACCAGTGATCCAGTGACTCTAGCGAACCAACAATCCCGTGATCTAATTGATAAAATGTTTCAACAATCTGATTTGATCCATGTACCTAGTAATTGTGATCCACCAGTGCGCCTACTAACCCATACACATGATAGAGAAAATACATAACAACTGAAAAACATCAAATTTTAAACGCAATTTCCCGCCAAATGAAAACGAATTTAGGAAAACTGATACATGGGTTTTTTTTGGGAACAGGGTGAGCTAGATAAACCAAAAATGGTTTCCTCAATTTCTCAACCGATTGAGAAAAATTTGGGATTCTTCGGGACACTGTGTCACTGAATGTGTGAGAAAAAAAAGGATTTGAAATTAATACACAAAGACAATAGTGCGGCCATCAAATCTGATTCTTGGGATGCTATGGTGGTTTGAGGAACACGATTGTGATTTATTGTCACTAAATCCATGGATTCACTGCTACAAAGGAGAAATGTGTAAAAAGGAGCGACAAAGGAGGGATTTGCCTTGAGATTGAGCTGAGGAAGCTGTTTGATGTTAGTGGAATAGTCTGAATTTGATCTATCTCTGTGAGAAGGTTGTGGCTTTAAGCTACTATTTGCTATACAGTGACAAAAATTTGTTTGATCTCACCAACTATCATGTGCTTGTTTGTTGTTGAATCTTTTGTTGCTGGCTGAGATTGTAATTCTACAGTATCTCAACATTATTGGGGTATAGGTGCATGCTTTTGGGTCACCACATGCATGGAATGGAATACAGATTACAACTTAGCTATGTTGTGGGAATAGCTTGAACCAAAAATGCTTGTGTGTTGATCAACAATATAAGCACTGAATTGCAGGAAGAAGAGTGTTTGCCTTGAGGAGCTTATTGTTAGAACAGAGAATTTTAGATGATGCAAGATTGAGAAACTATACACCACCAATATTAGGCATGACCTTGTTTTTCTCTTGGTTGTATGTATGATTTCACCTAGAGCATTCTATATCTTTGGAAATTTTGATGATGCATTGTTTTTTTAGTGCCACCATTGAGGATGTTATGCTTATTGTTTCCACTACTACAAATTTAGAATGGACACAGGGGTTAAAACTTATGTTCTTTTGTCTTTCATAATGTGTATTTTGCAACAGTGCTCCACCATCTATATTTAGTATGGTAATGCCAGGGTTTTAGATGTAAATTACATTATTGTGAAAGAGAATATAGTTTAGTTCGGGCAAAAAAAAATTGTTAATAAGAGGCACTGCAATTATCATTGGATTTTGGCTCCAATAAACCACAACATTGTTTCTTGCTCATTGAATTCATTTTTGGTTATATACTGACTTGGGTTGTTTATTTAGAATTTTAGCTACAGAAACTGTGCACATTCTGCAGCTGATTCCATTCTGCAGCTAAACAAGCGATTTTGCAACTAATCGACAATTCTGCAGCTGGAAAATAATTTTGCAGCTATGCATTTAACTCAATGATTTATTTGTTAAAAAATGAATTCTAACTAGAAATTGATGATCAACATGTCATCTGCTTACATCATCTTTCACTATAACATCATGTTTCCATGTTACATTTCACATGACAATTTTTACTGTTTCTTAAAAATTTCAAAACAGTCTAACTTTCTCATACAACATCAAAATTCGATGATTCGAGAATCGTTGAAAAGATCTCGACGAGATCTAAAAAATGAGGAAGCTATTATCAGATTTTGAAACAGTAAAAAAATGAAAAAATTTGCTAAGAAGAAACAACAGGTAACTTGAGGCACTACTTTCAACATAGGTATAAACTATCTTGCTTTTTTTCATGAACTTTTTTAATAGTATTGATTCCTATTTTTTTATGTAAATGTCATTAACAGAGAAATTGATCACCTCTCTATTTTGATAACCTTACAATACATTGGAGAAGAATCACTAGTTTTTTACAGGTTCCAGGAGGAAGAACAAATGACCATAAGCAAATAATGTCTCTCAAAGACCACATTTATTTCACAAGAAAATGATCAGAGAAACAATAGAGATGAAACATCAATGCATGAACACATGTTAATGCATATCAGATCCAACAATTGCAAGCCTTTCAGATGCCAAGTGTTTCCATTGCATCCATACTCCTTCAGTCAATAAAACCTTCATCTCATTTCCTTTGCAGTCGCATTGCATATCACTTAGTCAGTCAATAAAATTCTCATCTCATATTTTTCTGCCTTACTTTCACTAACTCATAACCCATTTTCATAAAGACATTTAGCTCACTTACATGTTGATTTGTCCTTTTACTTTCCATTCACTTGTCATTTTCCTTTCCATTAAATAAATCTTGATCCATTGCAAAATTTTCCATTCATAGTCCTTTAATTCATTGTTTCATGCTCACTTTAGATGATGAAGGATTCCTTAAGGCCTTCCTTCTAACAAGCCTTGGCCTATCGACATCAACACATTATCTAGGTCCAAGGCTAGAGTCCTCATTAGTACCTTGAGGCTTGTATGCCCTAATGACAGGCTCTCTCGCCAACAATCATGGGAATACATCAATGTCCCTTGATCTTTGGATCTTGCAAGTGGCTCGACAACAGCTCATTTATTTGCCCTTCGCAAGATGTACTTAGGTACCTTGGCACTCGTTGACATTAATGGCGAGTTTGCCTTGCATTGGTTAATGGCATTCATCAATGGTCAGTAATCCAATGACCTCTCTTCATGCTCAACACCGACACATTTATTCGCATGACTAGAGTTGTACCATATGTTTCATGGAAATTGAAGACTATATCATTTCAATATTTTGCAGCAGATACAATAGATTTAGCAGCAGAAATAAAGAATCCACTTTACAACCTCATCCACCATTTATGCAACCAAGAAGTAGATGAGTTCTACATTTCATTTTATGATCCAAAAGCAACCACACTCTTCAATTTTCATAACTCATGCACATTGAAGGTAAGTGAAGGTATGTGGTTTTCTAATTTTTAATCATACAATTCCTTAAAATACTAAAATTGTAACTTTCAGAAATTCCTCACTTCCTCTTTCACATTGTCATACCTTTAATTGGGGGGAAGGGACATCATTTCATATTCATATATCATACACCATCACAAATTTTAATTTCATCCTAATATACTTGTCCTAATCAATTATGATTGCATAATGGTTCAAAAAGTTATATGATTTGCAAATAATGTCTAGATTAAGAGCACACTATATGGCTAATCTTAAAGATGCATTTTTAAATATGTTCAATGAATCTTGTTGCAACAAAAAGAAACAAGGTATTGAAACACAAGAACCAATACCAATTATAATTTGGTTGAAACGCAATAACCAACCAAACATGTTGCAATTGAATGTATGATAAGGAATATGTTGCAAAAATAAATAAAATTGTCAAATGCAAAGTTTAAGGACATATGATATAAGCCAAGCTCATTCAAAATAAAAGATGTTGCAAGAAAATCAAAGGAATTAATGCAATATTTGCATGAGGACATGCAATTGCTCTAGTTGGGGGGTATGTTGGGCCTCCAAAATGTCTTCAAAATGACATCCACTTTCATATTTATTGCCACAATTTCACTCACATGTCACAACTCCATAACCATATAACCTTTCATTAGCCACCATTTTCATAAATATATGGGTTAGGATCCTTATTTACCAAAGTTATTTATTTTATGTGTTTAAAGTGAATTTATGATTAAAAACAACAAAATTAACATGGTTTCATGTATCTATTTATGTGGTTTGAGTTTTATTACATGTGTAGGTCATTTGGAAGCTTCCAAGGCACCCTTATGTGGCCTCCAATGCTCAAATTCGAATTCCCTTCAAGGGAGATTTGGATAAAGGTCAAAGAAGGATATGTGTCATATTTGGATTGTAACTCTATGAGGTGTCTCATCATTTCTTATTTGGATTAGAACTCTGTGAGACACCTAGGGGATATGCGTCTCATTATGAGCTATTTGGTTGTAACTATATGAGATTTTAGTGGATCCTCATTAAATAGGATAGCTTCTTATGTTTTTGTATAAATAGGAGAGCCTTTTCTTTGAAGGCGGATGTAAAGTTGGGGAAATGCTCATGTTTTGAATATAGAATTTGAATTTGGCACCGTGCTCATGAGTGATGTTCAATTTGATTTGGTTATGCTTGTATTTGGAGCCTCTCAACTTTCCATCCCTCATGCTTTTGGATTGGACATATATAATGTGTGAGATTCATTGTTTTTCATAGATTAAGATTTATTTCTTTCATAGATTAAGATTTATTTCTTTCATATATTTTCTTATATGAGAGGTTAAGAGTGAGTTTTTATTTTCTTTCATTGACTAAGATTTATTTATTTCATATCTTTTCCAGTGTGAGAGGTTAATAGTGATTGTTTTTATTTGCTTTCATAGATTAAGATTTATTTATTTCATATATTTTCCTGTGTGAGAGGTTAAGAGTGATTGTTTTTATTTTCTTTCATAGATTAAGATTTATTTCTTTCATATCTTTTCCTGTATGAGAGGTTAAGGGTGATTGTTTTTATTTTATTTCATATATAGAGGTTAAGAATTTATTTATTTTTGCGTTCATTTCATATTATGTGGTTTTGATTAATCATTTCATATGATCCTAATTTGATAATACACACATGATCCCTTATAGTAGATTTCATTTCATGCATTTTCATTTTTGAAAGAGCGGTGTGCTTTTTAATTTCTACAAGTGCGTTAGATAAAGACTTTAATTCCTGCAAGTGTGATGGATTAAGATTTCAATTCCAAACATTGTACTATAATTTCCTTTGAATTGATTGTTGAATTAGAATAGGTGAATTTGGTTTATCGTTATTTGGTTTATTAGTTAGATTGATCTAAATTGGAAGTTAATTTCTAGCATATATAGTGCAAGCATGCTTCACAAGTTTTACGAAACCCCTAGGTTGACAATTAAATGATAGGCAATCACTTTTCCCCAACACCTATCCCTAATGAGACCCCATTATCTATTGGAGACTTTCCCTATTTTCATCATAGAATACCGCCATACTCCCACAGATACTCCACCTTATGCTGCCACCATTTTTCAGAGAAAGGAAAACATATAATCACCATGCTATATTTCATCCTAGGATATACCACAGATGAGCATGTGGATGAGGTCATCCTGCCCTTTCTATCCATTATTACCCTAGGTAAGCCTCCTGCTATCATGTATAATTATGCTCAGTTCATTGTAGATAGGATGCATGAACAATTCACCAAATTTCCAACTGAAAGAGTTTTCAAATACTCTTCAGTGTTATTTCACATGTTTCTATATTATCAAGCAGACAAATTCCCTCTTAGCATCCAAAAGTTGGATACCAAGGGAAAAGAGACATCGTTGATCCAGAAATACTCCACATCATTCACCTACAAAGACTTTATAGATTCATTTGTCTACCCAGTCATGAACATGCTGACCAGTAACACTCAACCTAGAATCAACCAAAAAATCAAGAGGGTGCAACGTTTGGCTAAGAAAAACAAGGTGGGAGACTGGTATCTGTACCAGAACCACACTGAGACATGGGAGAAACTAAATGATTTATTATAGAATACACAGTAAAAATGTAAAAAAGTATAGTAAAAGTAAAAGGGAACATTAAAAGGATATTAACAGGTCAGTCAAGTCAAAGTGTATCAGTTGAAAGGCCAGAAGTAAATAGAATATCCAGCATGAAGACCAAACAACAAAGTAGATTAAAGGGAAAAATATCAAATATTAAAGCCAACACAACCTAATAAGCAGGGAAAACAAGCATCAGTTCAATAGCCATCTCTATCTTCTTGCATGAAGATTTTTCTTTCTCCTAGATTAGTTCCCAAGACAGTTTGGGATATTTTGTAAAATATTTTTGTATAAATACTTCATAATTCGAAGTATTGAGTGTGGATTGCTATACATTTGTAAATTTATTTTGATCATAAACCTGATGGTTATTGTACCAATTTTAAAGTCAGCAGACTGGAGCAAGTAATGAAGAGATTGCATTACAGGATTCATGTGTAGAGCTATTACAGTGAAATATTTTCTTTTTCAATTTGTTATTCTCTTATGTTTTTCACAAACTTAAATGTTATCTAAAGTTGAATGAATTAACTGGAAATTTATCTCAAAATTTGTTTAAGTACACTGTTTTCCACAGTTAATCATTTACATGTTTTCTTCTGATATATGGATCTGAGAATCCTTAATTTGTATCCCATCCTGGTTGACCTCTTTCACTTTCTTCATAATCTAGCCTAAGGAATCCTTAATTTCTCTTTGGATTCGATTGAAAACCACTTCACCATCCAACTTTGAGATGTGAAGTAACTCTGTTATCTTTCCCTGTAGACACTATTTGTAGAACTTGATCTAGTCCTGTTTGTCTGACATTTGACCCCTTTTTCCTCTAAGTAAGTGATCCCACCACCAAATCTAAATCTAAATCCAAGGACAATCATAACTAGCCTAAAATCAAATAACTAAACAAAGTCAAATAAAAAAGAGAGAGCCCTCTCTGAGATTAGGAAGGCTAGATCCTAATCTCCAAAGTTGGTTTGTGGTTACCTCTAATCATTTCTTTCTCTAACACTCTAGAGAAATATTGGAGTGATAACATGTCATAGTGTTGTAATATGAAACTATCAGAGTTTTTTGAAGAAATATGTAATGGTAGAACTTTGAACTAGTTGAACAACCACCAAAGCCAACTTTTCTATATGGGTATACTTGATCTCGATATATAGATTTAGATTTACTTGCCATTCACAGTTAGGCCCTCCTTCTAACACCAAAAATGTTGAAGGCCCAGAAATCGTTACCTCAACAATGGGGGATAACCACTCGGTCTGGACCTTGGTTGGAAGCTCCTTTTCCGTTTGGAGTAGTGGCTCCGACTAGGGATGATAGGACCAGTTTCCCAATCTATTTTTATGATTATGCAAATGGAGTGATGTTTGAGCTTTGGAATAATGCTTATCCTAAGACTAATCTAATTTAAACTAACAATCATGTGTAATTTATTATAATCTAAAACATTATCTAAATATAACTATCCCGTGAGTAATGTAATATATTCGATCTACAATAATGTTTGAAAGAAATTGATAATAAATATTACTCAATTGCAATGAGAAGTGAATCCATTTAATAATAATCATTTCATATAAAAATTTAGTTGAAACGATTGTGAGAAATATATCGCACAAAAACCATTCATGTACTCAACATAAAATAGAGATCATCATCATACAAAAGTGCCATTATGGAAATCAACAATTCAAATTTTCATACATAAACAACTTGAAGATAAGTTATTGCTTGACCTATAAGTAAAAGGAATTAAGAGATAAAAGTACCATTAATAATATGTCCTACTCATATGCTCCAGCAATATTGATCTACTTTCAAGTCACCTAACATCATATAAGAGTACAAAAGTGCAATTTCAGTAGAAGATGTTGAATCAAGTAGAAAATAAATCATGTTCCATTAATTCCACCAGAACTTCCTCAAAAGGGGCATAAGTGTATGTTCTGAAGAATGTTTCTAATAAAATTGATGGACACCTCTCTAAACGCACGAGAGGGGTTTAAATACTAAAACTATAATGCTAAAAATAGATTATTACAAAAATACTTGAGAAGGTTTAAACTACCTACCTCAATTTATGCAAAAATAAAATCAAAAGTAAAGCAAACAGGGTGACTAACTATGCTCCATTTGATCCTTCAAGTCGCAGATATCCACCATAAGCTTCAGCTATGTAGGTCGACCGACTTCAACTTTCAACTATCCATCGAATACGGCATCGGTTAGAGATGATGCCATTTTCTCGGTAGAGGTGGTTAGGCATCGCAAGTTCATCTATTGGCTGTGAGGCTTGACCAAGTGTTCCCAATATGCCTCCCCGTCTAGCCTGGTCGTACGTATTATCACTTCCGCTTTGTCTTATGTTGCATGTTTCCATTGTTGATCGAGTTGTTTTGCATCTGGAAGGAACCCTGGAATGTACTCTGCTACTAGATTGGCAACATGCAAATTCTCATTTATATTTTCTATGATAATGTTTGTTACTGCCGCCATGTCTGTCATTGCCTTTTCTGCTTCTTTTAGCTGAGAATCCCAGCTTGCAAATAGAATTTCCTTGTGTGGTTCTTCTAGTTTGGTCAGGTCATCTTTTCTCCCCTCCTCTGTATTTTGCCAGACGATGTGATCGAAAACCTTTTTAAATATCTCATCATATTCAAGTCTCATTTCTATGACTTGACTTGTCAATTTATCACTTGTTTCGCAATAACATTTCCAGTGTGAAATTTTCTGGCACTGTAATTCTTTCTGATGTGTCAACTAGGAATTAAGTGTGAGTGCTTCGGTGATAAATTGATCAAGTTTTGGATCATCTTTATGAAGATCAATTATCACCTGTACCTGTGCTTCCTTCTCAGCTAATCTGATTCGATGTTCTATTTTCATCTTTTCAAATTCCTATTGAAGTTTGGCCAACTGTATCCCTGCCTGTTGGTCGAATTTAACTTGTTGTAACTGTTGCTCGAGTGACATTATTTTGTTTTCCTTATCCCTAAGCAATGTTTTTACTTTTGTTTCTTAATCTATGGTCGTTATAGCATAAGCTCCTACAAACTGCAAGAGTCTAGTTAAGTTGGCGGATGGATCAGCTGGCGAGTCCTTCCATGGAACATCCATTAGTTCGTTTTCAGGGGTAGTAGCAGCTATAGAGCCCAATTTTCTTTTCTTTCTTTGCCTTTTCACCATGGACTTATGTTGTGGGCTATATAATACACCCAGAGGGGTATTTCTTCAATTTTCATAATTATCTCGGAGGTGGGGGTGACAGGGGTATGCCCTACTTCTAGTTCATTCACAATTTCTTCCACTGTAATTTCCAAAGCTGTCTAGTGTTGTAGTGTTTGTAGCTCTGGAACCTGTTCCTCTATATTAAGACTTTTATTAAAATTATCCCACTCTTCCTCTAAATCAATTACCGTGGGTTTTATTGGTTGTGCATAGGTAGGATGGATTTCAACTTGCTTGCTAGTTGAAGCTTGTTCAGCTCTCTTCTGTGTAGATTGGGCCGTATCCTTGATGCTCCTGCTTTTGTTGTTCTATGATGAATGTTGTGATTCTCCAATAGATTTTTCTTGAGATTCTGCTCTAGAATCGGATTTGGAGTTTTCTTTGGAGTCACCTTCTATAGTCATGTTGGGAGTAGGCTCTCTTATTGGTTCAATTAACAATTGGTCCAATGGGACCGTTGCGAGCCTTCTTTCTCTGTAACTGTAAAACTTTTCCAAGTCTTCATGATCAAAAGGTAGTTGGGCCATATGTTTGACCTCTGAAAAGGTGTTTTTCTACATAAATATATCATCAAAAGCATCCTCCTCATTGGTGAATACTTTTATTTTCACCATGGTGGTGAAATTCTTGATTGTTCCAAACGGGTCATACCGTCGTCCAGAGAATTTGGGTAATTGCATAGATAGCATGTTCTCTACTTCTTTGAGTGTGTGTCCCAGGTCATGTAGTGCAAATTTACAGGGAATGCGGGCCAAATGGCCTTCTTTGACTCTTTGAAAGTATGGCTCATTCCTCCCTTAGTAGGTTTCTGGTAGGCTATTTCCCTAGCCATCATTTTATCTGGAACATAATATGGGAGGATGTGGGGGAAGGTGATGCTACCAAAAACTCTGATATATGTAAATGTCTCCTCCCCAAACCACATAGCCACTGGGAGGATGTCAACCTCAGCTTCTTGGAGAATTTTGGGGTTGTCGATTATATAGCTGCTTATAAATAGGGAGCATAACTCCATAGCAAATCTTGAAAAAATGTGGTTGAAAATTGGATTCCCACATGACCTTGTGGTAGACGTGAATTGGAAGTGGATTCTGAATATTCCATTTCCATCCCATGATGGGGAACTTTGAACTAAAACAAATAGCGTCCATAACATAGGCACTCATAAAAAATGGAGGGTAAATCCTCGAAGCAATGCTTCTTCTTCTTCTATACTCGATAATTGCTTTTGCTAGATTATCTGACAGGATTTGGGCCCAATTCATAATAGTTGCATTAATGACTGCTTCAATTAATGGCAACCAATCCAGGGAGAACTTGGCACTATCATGTCTACCAAACAGTCAACATAACATAGCTGCAGTAAAACTATAAGGGGGACAAATAGATGCAGTAGTGTACATACCATTTTTGTCTTTCTTGATCTTTTATTTATTATTCGACCAGGCATGGGTGCAATCCGTTGGGTCGTTGTTCTCTTTAACAAAATTTTCCACAAATTGCATATTGTAGATGACCTTTGGCTCTGGTAGGTGGTACATAAGCCATAAATTGTCTAGGGTGAAAGATCCGATGGCCCCTTGGCTTCTCATTTTGAATTGTCTATCTAAAATATTTGCTTCATCGATAACCCATTTTACCATATCAATAGAAGGGATTATCTTCGGCCGAGTAGCTATGCGGTGTAAAAACGAGAAAGCTGTCTCTAGCATGGAAGCATTTGAGGAATCTCGGCCATCAATTGTAATATTTGTTTCCATAATCCTCTAGTATGTTTTACATAGTCTCCCATGTATAGGTTCCTCCCTCTTTACTACATGTGGTGTCTGTGAACAAGGGAGTCATCTCTGTCTTCTCAGAGGCCATAGCGTTGCCTTTCTTCTCCATTCTTCTCAATGCTCTACTCTGCGGGTTTTTTCCTGAAATGAAGAACAAAAGCTATCAATTACTCAAAGATGAACGTAAAAAATGAAATAATGCAGATAGCTTAT
This sequence comes from Pinus taeda, assembly GCA_000404065.3. Classification (NCBI taxonomy): domain Eukaryota; kingdom Viridiplantae; phylum Streptophyta; class Pinopsida; order Pinales; family Pinaceae; genus Pinus; species Pinus taeda. The sequence goes on from APFE031066596.1 coordinate 47,094, forward strand.
AAAGGTGGTAAAAGAGGCATTATTTGAATGCACGTAACAAGATATCATATCAAGCTAAATGGCTTTTCATACATAAATGCAGTTATTTCCCACTAATGCTCACTAATGATTCGTTATCCCTTAGCTTTATTGTTCATAAATGTTTGCATCAAAAAATGGGATGAAAGTTTTTTTAGGGTATCGAGCCATTATATTGAGATGATAGCGATTGTGCAATTTGCGAAGCAATATCGTAGATCGCAATATCGCAAGGTGTGCCTTTCAACATTTTTACCTCCTGTTGTGTGTCTGCAAGATGCGATATGTGAGCTTTCCATTAGTTGTCTCGCATATGGTTACTTATTGGGCTCATCTTAGGCAATAGACTTGATGGACTTGAAATATTTGCTTTTAATACTCTACAGTGTGGGTCCAGGCGTAAATTGCATATCGCAATATCAGCTTATGGTAGGTGCAAAGTGTTTGCTTGAATATTCGAAATGCGATGTGATAAAATCCAAAGTGCCATCATGATTTCGCAACTTGCAAACTCTGTTATATCATATTTAAGATAAAACTCTTTATGGAGCCTTCCCTTTAAGGTGCATTCAAATGATGGCAAATATTCCAAGAAGAAAAAGATAGGGGGGGCAGTTTCAGGTGTTAATCTTGTAAAACATATTGATTATAGTGGTCGGTAGATGGACCCTATGTCATTTGTATTTATCATTCCTAGTGCATTATGGTGTCACATTTGGGGTAATCTTCCAAGGTTTCTTCTTTGGATCCTAATGTGGTGGTCAAGCATTCTCTTATAGTCTCTTCGGATCCTGGTAATTTGGATAACCTTTCTTTTAAAATTTTCATATTGGTGAATGTTATGATTCCCTAAATATTGGGTTTTTAATATATGTTCTATGATGGGTTTGGTTAAACCTACTTTTTTCTTTATTTTCACTCATCATGTTCATTCCCCACGTGTTATTCCTTCGAGGTCTCCTGGTTACTCTTCCCTGCAAGCTTCTACATTGTTGACTTGTTCGAATGAATATAGCAAGGGTGTTATCCTAAAAAAATTGAGATCCATAGTATTCATCTTGGGGTTAGGGGGTCCTTTTAGGGACTTGGGTTTTTTTTTTATGCTTGAATCCTCTGGAAAAGGGAGCGGGTTAAAATAAAAAATTTCGTTGGCCAAAGCTAATGCCCTTGCAAACATGGAAGTTCATCTAAAATAATCTATTGATGAGGCGCTTAGAGAAATGAAAGCCCTTCAAGAGGTTACATTATGAAGATTATCTTTCAACTGTCATGGGTTAGCTAGTAACCCAAAAAAAATGGTGTTTAAAATACTTCTTGTCATCGAACATCCCGATATTACTTTTTTATAGGGAACTCTCAAGGAAGGTAACTATATTATAAAAAAAATTAGAATCCTCCTTTTCCTCATGGAATTTTATTGCTATAAATGTTCGTGGTTGATATGGGGGATTGGATCTTGGTTGGGATGTTTGAAAGATACAAGCACAAAACTCTTGGAGTGTCTATTTGACGTTGATTTTGCTGAGATTTTCCTTGAAACTAGATCAAATTTTTACTTTCAACAACATTTATGGGCCTCATGAAGACATATTTAATTTTTGGAACACTCTCTGAGAGAATTCCTTTTTTAAGTTTGAGCATTTGATCTTGGGTGGTGACTTAAGTTTATCTTTGGATGTCACATAAACTTGGGGCACTAGTGTGAGAACTGACCCTCTCACAAATTTCTTCAATAATAAGATCTCCAGTTGTCGATTGATATTGATCTAATGCAATTCAAGTCCACACGGAGAAATAATAAGGTGGGGGAAGACCATGTGGCCAAGGGATTGGAGCATTTTCTGGTGGTTGATTCTATTATTCAAAATTTTCCTCTTCTAAGGCAATGGGTTAGCTCTAGAGGCTTCTTGAACCATTCACCTATTTTTCTAGAAATCAAAGATGCTTTTCAAAAACCTGCTAGTCCATTTAAAATGAATTCTATCTAGCACAAATATGAGGAGATAATTTTTCTAATAAGAGATAATTGACAACCTTTTGATAGGAATTTTGGGTGTTCTTTCGCTAGTCAATTTTCGTATAACTTAAAATACATAAATTATTTAGTCATGGATTGGGTTGTTACCGTGCACCACCAAGAGGACGAGGAGTTGCATGTTTTGGAATAAATGGTTTAATATTCCTCTAGTGTAGGTTCACACGATTATCGGTGTATTGAATCTCGTGAAGTTTTATACGGGCTTGTGGCCAAGAGGAAATGTTTCTTGCAAAATATGATGAGTCAGGTGACTAAAAAGCAGGGCAATTTGGTTGGATGGTGGTGATGAGAACACCAATTTCTTCCACACCTATGTAAAAGGATGGAAAATATATAATACCATTTGGGGTATGTTGGATGAGGAGGTTCAGGAGGTTACATCCTTTGAGGGTATTGCTTCCATGGGGTAAACACATTTTACTAATATCTTCAAGGAGCCACATGGGGTTAATTTAGATGAGATTGTTTAAGTGGCACAATCCTTTCCATTCTTTGTGGGGTAAGATGCGAATGATGAGATAATGGCTGTAGTCACATAAGGGAAATTAAAATATTCTCTCTCAATTTTTCAAAAAGATAATAGTTTGGGGTCTGATAATTGGGTTGCTGAATTTTTCACTGCATTCTATGATCTGATCGAGAGGGACTTGTTGTAAGTTGTAAATGATTCCCATAGAGAATGGAGGGTTATCCATATTTTTAATTTGACGTTTATAGCTCTAATTCCCAAGGTTGATAATCTGACATCATTTGAGGATTTCTATCCTATTTCCTTGTGCAATTGTGTATATAAGGTTATTTCCAAGGTGAATGCTCGCCATATCAAACCCATTCTCTCAAAGGTAATCTGAAAAGAACAATTTGGGTTTTTGGTGGGGCGTCAGATACATGAGGAAATTTATCTGGCTTAGGAGGGACTACATAATATTAAAATATTTAAGTTGAAGGGAAATATTATTAAAGCCAACCTTTCAAAGGCTTATGATTGAGTTAATTGGTCATTTATCATACTCCTCACACATGTTGCTTTTGACATACATTTCATTAATTGGATCATGGGTTGCTTGAAAAATGTATCATCTTATGTATTGATTAATGGATTAGCCTCAAATTTCTTCCATGCTCAGCACAGGGTGCATCAAGGTTTCCCTTTTTCCCCACTCTTCTTTCTCCTTATAGCTGAAAGTCTTAGTATTATGATTAAGGATGCTTGTTGCAATATGGATTTTCATGGTATCATTCTTACTTAGAAGTTATCTATCACACATTTATTATTTGTGGATGATATACTAATACTTTTTAATGGTTATGCTTGATATGTGAGGACCCTTTTTGAGATCCTAAATCTATTTTGGATTGCAACAGATATGGTGATTAATGTTGGAAAATCTTCCATTATTGTTCACAACCTGGGTATTTAGGAGATTGCTTTTATTAGTTCTATTTTTCTCTATGAGAAATTTGAATTGGATATTGGCCTTAAGTATTTGGGTTTCCACCTAAAACATAATTTTTATAAAAAATATTGGTTGTGGTTACTGGCCAAATTGGAAAAAAGACTCAAATGCTTAAGTTTCAAATGGTTTTCCCGAGCAGGAAAACTAGTATTAGTAAACATTGTCCTTGAATCCATCCTAGTTTATTGGATGTCTCTACCTTGGATCCCTAAGGGTCTTTTGGAGCATGCCAGGTGGATTTTCTTTAAATTTTTATGGGATGGTACTCAAGACCAGTCTTCCCTTCCTTGGGTCTGGTGGAGTCACCTGGTAGTCCCTAAGCTACTGAGTGGTTAGGGATTAAAGAATATTTTCCTTTTCTCTAAATCTCTCATTGTTGAACATGGCTAGATACTACTTGCCTCTCATAGTCTCTAGACTATGGTGCTCTTTAGAAATACATTACTCAATTCTCTATGGATGATTGGGTGAGGATCCCTATTAAACATAGATTGAATATTTTAGTGATATGGTAGGAAGTTTTAAATTCATTTAACCTGGTGACCATTGGGATGTCTTGGAAGATTAAGGATGGGTTTAGTTTCTGTCTTGGCTATGATCCATGGCCTAGTTGTGTTGTGGATCACTTTCTTCCTTAAGCACTTATTGACCTTTTAAGAGATTATGGTATTTCTTGCTTGGAAAATATTAATTCTCCTATGCATTCTACTACCTAGAAACAAGGTTGGTTTAGTTCCAACGATCTAAACTTGCTAGACCTTTTTAGGGAGGATTGGTCTCATGTTATTACTACATTGTCAGTTTCTCATATCAGACTAAATGACCGTGAGGATTAATTGACTTGGGTGATCATTTTTCATGGTGTATACACTCCAAAGTTGGCTTTTCTAATCCTTAATGTTGACCTTCTGGTTGTTGAGGTGACTTGGTGGTGGTGGGATTTATGGAAGTCTAAGAGGTCGTCAAAATTGAAATTGTTGTTCTAGTGCTCTATGGAGAGGAAGATTCCCACATGGGAGGTTTTGCAACATAAATATCTCACCATGTCGGGTTGGTGTGCACTATATAAAAAAAAATTTAACATTTGTTTATCCACCACCCATTTACTCTGAAGGTATGGGACGCTTGCCTTTCATTATCAGGTTTAGGTTATGTCTAGGTTGGTATTTCTTTTGAAGGTTGTTGGAGGAGTTGATTCATGTTCAGGGAGTCGTGACCTTATTGGGATTTTTCCCATTATTTCATGTTGGGGGATTTGGATTTCCCATAATTGTATTATTTTCATGGATTCTTCTTTGAATATGGAAAAAGTTGTTGTGGATGGTCTAGAAAATCTATCACATTATCCTCAATCTAAGGTCTTGTTGTGTGGTCATAATTTTTGTATTAAATAGTTAGATGTTTCCATCCCCCAGGGTTATTTTGATGGTTCTTCTCAAGGGGAGGAGCCCACATCCGAGGGTGGTTTTGTACTTCATCTAACATAAAACCAGTATTTCCATGTCAAAATGGGGATGGGAAGAGGGACAAATAACTAGGTTGAGGTTCATGATTTTTAATATCTTATATCCTTTGTGGTTGAAAAGGGATGTTCTCATCTTCAACTCTTTGGTGATTCATTATTATTTGTAAATCGGATTAACATGATTTAGAGATGTAGGAATGTATTTCAAGTTCATCTTGTGGAGGAAATTCAGCGTGTTAAACAAATTTTCACATATTTTTCATGCTACCATATTTACAAGAAGAGGAATGGGATCACTAATGGTCTTTCTAAGGTGTTATCATGGATCCGGGACTTTGGTTGTTTATAGAATTTCGGGGTTCTGACCAGTTCCAATTCTATCATAGGCCCTATATGGATGGTTGTATTGCTTATTATAACTAATTTTATTATGCATGTCACTTTACTTTTACTGTTATGCGAACTTTAGTTTGTCTATATTATACCATACCTTCGTGTGTATATATATATATATATCAATTATGGTTGCAACATGAACTTTGTTTCATGTTAATTTCATGCTCTCCTATAGAATGTAAGAACTAATATTTTTTTGAAAGTTTTTTCCTCACGGCGATAGGACTTAATCCCTTAAGAATACACAAGTTATATTGTACATACAAAATGTATTTTTATTTAAAATATAAATAAAAATACGGATTTCTTTTCTTAGAAAAAAAAAAATATATCTTATTAAAATATAATGATTTTTCCTTTTAAAAAATAAATAATAATACCATAATGGTAAATGTAATATAATATAAATAGTAATTCTTAATTCACTATTGTTTTATTATTTATACACTTTAATGTAATATGATATAAATATTCATGTGAGCATATATTCATGTGTAAGAAGTGTATGTGCCCATTTTCAAAGGTTTTGACATTGATCCCGATGTGTTGTTTATTCTCTTCCGTGTCTCTTTTTCTGGCATTATTATGACTATGACTATATACAGATACGAATTAAAACATAAATGTAAGCATCATTTTGCTAGCTTTCATTTCATCTAATATCATAATTAGGGGTCACTCTGAAATATGTGATCCAAGTCATGTACATTTGTGAATATTAGTGACCCAAAAATAATAATTATTTCTCGGCTTTCATTCCATCCAATATTGCAAATAGATGCTAAAAATTTTGAATAAATTTCCATTCTCAAATAGTGTCATTAAATTTCCACACTAGTGTATATTTCTGTGAAAACTTCAACCGATTCAAGCTTTAGCATGATAGAGCCTTTAAGTTTCCATCACATGCTAACCCACCAAATTAGGGCTTATTCAAATGGATTAATGTCCATAAATTTTCGAATCGTAGCATGTTCCTTCGTTTAAATTGAATTTAGTTATTGATTCATGTAGTAGTTACTTCATGGTAATTTTATGCAATCTTTTACAAACAACCACAGGTGTGTTTCTCCTTTATCTTCTTGGATTGTGAGTATTCAGGGTCAACCTTTTGATCCCATAGCAACATACTTGAAGGAGGTTGGATAGGATTCTTCCTTTTGCAAGAAGGCTATTCCAGGTTGTTATTGAGTTGCTTTTACTAGAACCATAGAGTCCTTATTGCTTGGGATTTTTTTAGAAAGATTATACAAAGAAATTTGTGGACATTTTTTTTATTGATATAAACTAGAAATTTCTCCAAACATGTAGAAAAGTACACCATTATAAGGACAAGAAATCGAAATATTTTATTTTAAAATTGGGATAGAGGTTATCTAGAAAAAACTCCCCATACTATCTTTTAACCCTAGCATATTTTGGAACAAAAAATAGCACAAGGATCCTCCTTCTTGGAATTTCTAGACCTTCGTAACTTTACTATCCATCTACCTTCTTTCACTTTAATTGTTTTGCCAATGAAATTGATCCTAGTCCTTTTCCCTTTAATCTCACTAGGATCCTCAAAAGGTTGCTTTAGTTTTTCTCCAAAAATATCGAAAAGTTATTTTTTTGCCCTTTGAAACTCTTCCAAGAAAAAATTGTACGATACCTTCATAATTTTCACATGTTCCAAAAATTATTTCTTTATGCCATATCACACACAAACTTTGTTTGGTTGCAACACAATGTGTATCACACCAAAAGGAATCATAACCAAGGTTGATATGTGGGAGTAACAATAATTTGTTAGAATCAAATTGTTGGTGATGATTTTCAAAATTGAAATATATTTATATATAAAAGTAATGATCCTACTAGCTCGAAGGGTTAGCTGAGTTGGTCAAAAACCGTGCCTCGCCATCGGGAGGTCACAGGGTCGATTTTGCCTGAAGTCCTTGGGGTTAGGTCTTGCCAGTAGGCCGAGGGGCGATTAGCCTAGATTTTTCCATGGATGTAGTGACCACTCACTGACCAGGATGTTCGTGAACCACACTTAAAAAAAAAGTAATGATCCTACTACAAGATTGGTTTAGGTGCAGAAGGGAAGTAAGGTTGTTGAAGAGAGATAGAGTTGGAAATGAAAGATCCTTGCAGTAAGTTGTCAAACTCATTCATTTTATTTTGACTCCTTTCCAGTCTTATATTTTTTTGTTGATATTGTGAAGGCACATATATTTAAGTTGTCAAACTCATTCATTTTATTTTGACTCCTTTCCAGTCTTATATTTTTTTTTGTTGATATTGTGAAGGCACATATATTTTGTTCTCTTGTGGCAAACAGCCAACATACAGCCAAATTTGAGTACCCATGGCTAATTTAGTCTTACTAAAACGATAATATGTATATTATCCTATTTAAATTAAATGATTTTTTCTTTTAAACAAATAAATAATAATATCATAATGTAAAATGTGATACGATATAAATATTAATTCTTGAATCGTTATCATCGTTAGTCATAAATAATAGTTGTTATATTATTTATATACTTTTAATGTAATATGATGTAAATATTCATGTGTAGGAGGTGTATGTGACCATTTTTTTTACCTCGAAGATTTTGACATTGGATCCCAATGTGTTGTCTATTTCTCTTCACTATCTCTTTTATTGAGTATTATTGTGACTATAACTACATATAAATCGAAACCAAGACATAAATATAAGCATCATTTTGCAAGATTTCATTTCATCCAATATCATAAATATGGGTCATTCTCAAATATCCTAGTCATGCAAATTTGTGAATATTATTGACCTAAAGATAATAATCAATTCCTGGCTTTCATTCCATTTAATATTACAAATAGAGGCTGGAAATTTTGAATAAAAAAGAGTCATTTCAAATATGTTGATTTTCCATACTAATGAATATTGTTGTGAAAAATTCAATGGGTTCAAGCTTGAGTATGACATAGTCTTTAAGTTTTCACTGAATGCTAACCCACCAAATTAGGTATTTTTCAAATGGATTAATGTCCATAAATTTTCCAATCATAGCATGGTCCTTCTTTAAATTGAATGTAGTTGTTAATTCATGTAGTAGTTACTTGATAGCAATATTATGCAATCTTTGTCAAACAACCACTAGTGTGTTTTTCCTTGAGTTTCTTGGATTCTAAGCATTGAGGATCAAACTTTTGATCCGCTAATAACATACTTGAAATAGGTTGGATAAGCTTATTCCTTCTACAAGAAGGTTATTCCAAGTAGTTAATGAGTTTCTTTTCTCAGAATCATAGAGTCCCTATTGCTAAGGATTTTTTAGAAAGATTATACCAGGAAAGTTGTGGACATTTTCTTCATTGATATCAACTAGCAAATTTCTTTTACAGGTGTAAAAAGTACACCATTATAAGGTGGAAAATTCTATATATTTTATTTTTAAATTGGGATAGTGTTGATCTAAAAACAACTTTGCATACTCTTTTTTTTCTCTGGAATATGATGGAATAAAAAATACCACAAGGCCCCTCCTTTTTGGAATTCATAGACTTTCAAAACCTTACTATGCATCTAACTTCCCTTACTTCAAAATTTTTTCCTATGAAATCAATCCTAGTCCTTTTGCCTCTAATCTCACTAGGCTCCTAAAAATCTTGCTTTGGTGTTTCACCAAAACTCTCAAGTTGTTTTTTGACCCTTTGAAACTCTTCCAACTAAAACTTGTACAATACCTTCATTTTCACATCTTCTACAAATTTCTTTCTTTATGTCGTACCAAACATATAAAAAAAAAATTTAGCCACAACATAATGTGTATCACACCAAAAGCAATCATAACCAAAGTTGATATGTGGGAGTAACAAGAATTTGTTAGAATTGAATTATTGGTGATGTGTTAGGTCCCTATACTACTAGTTTAACCCCTTATTGTTATTACTGCAACCCCCTTATTATATTTTTGTGCCCATGTAGTCCTCTTATTGTTATTATTGTGGCCCATAGAAGCCCACTATTGTTATTATTGTGCCCTTACATTATTATTATTATGTTGGCTCTGATTATATTATGGCCCCTTAGACTCCTATATATAGAAAGGAGGTCTTGTCATTTGTATCATTCAATAATTATTCATTTGTGTAATGTAAAGGAGGTTTCCCCCTCGAAGACGCTTATTTTGAAGGCATTGATCTCTATTTTCTATATTTTTGTGAGTTGGTTTCATAACATTTGGTATCAAAGGGTTGGATTCTAGGATTTCGCTGTTCCAAACAAGTCATCGTAGGATTTTCGCTATCACTGTTTCGCTACGAAGTTTCAGAATCTAAAAAAAACCATTTGAGCCGAAATCATTTTAAACCTCGAGAGCAAATTTCAGATCTTGTCTCACTATATTTTCGGAGATATGATCTGAGGAAGTTAGGGTTTTTGCAAACTTTAGAATTCCATCTCAAACAGGTCATCGTGGAATTTTTGCTATACATTGTTTTATACGAAGGCTCAAACTCTAAAATTAAAACCCATTTGAGACAAAATCTTTCTGAAGCTTGGGTCTAAATTGCAGATCTTGTCTCGCTATATTGTCAGAGATATGGTCCAAGGAGGTTAGAGTTTTGGTAGGCTCCAAAATTACATCCCAAACGGGTGACCTTGGTAAAATCATCATAACTTTCTCCCTGAGTATCAAATTGGAATTTCATAAGAAGTTATCGAAAGAGAACAGCCAGTAGTTTTATATATATCAGTTTCAGGTCCCAAGGTCGAAACAGTTACACATGTCACTTCATATAATTTTGGTCTACTGAAAAAGTATATAATCATGCCATCTTTGGAGATTGGGCATAACTCTTTCTTGGAGAATCCAATTTCGATCAGAATGGTGGAATTAGAAATCAAACTCGTAGAGCTACCACAGGATGCAGTTTCATAAATGGGAGATCTTAAATTACAAGGTTACAGTCATTTCAAGATCGAGATCCTAAAATCAAGAAAAAGTGATATGAGGAAGTTTGATGGCAAGGATCCAGTAAATTGGATACTATAGATGGAGAAATATTTTGACCTGAATGATGTGAAATTGTTACAAAAGGTACATATTACATCTTTATATTTAGAACTGAATCAATTGGTATGGTATAGAGGGCTTTTTTCTCGTAAAGCGCTTGTCACCTGGTCAATTTTCATGGAGGAAATGATAGCACATTATGAGGAGTCAAAGAGAAACACTTTCTTTAGCCAATTGATAAATCTCAAACAAAAGGGTTCAATGGCAAATCACATTGAGGAATTCCAAAAATTGAATATAAGGGTAAATGATATTCCAAAGAAGAAGAGAATTGATGTCTTCATAGGGACTTTAAAATATAACATCCAACATGAGGTTCGCGTTTGGGAACTTGATTCATTGGAGAAGGCATATAGGTTGGCAAGAAATTGGAAAGAAAAATTATGGCAACAAGGAATTCTACCACTCACAACTATAAATATCGAAGTGTTGTTTCTCCTAGCCTTCCACAACCTACAAGGTTGACACCATAACAGTTGCAAGAAAAAAGAGCAAAAGGGATTTGTTACAATTGTGATAGAAAATACATTAAAGGTCATAAGTGTGCTAAGAAGAAATTATTTTACATAGATTGTGAAGAGGAGGAAGAAAAGGATCAAGAAATGTCAAAAGAAGAGGATATACACCGGGAACCAACCCTAGATAAAGAAGAAATGAATCTAACCATATCTTGCACTGCATTGGCAAGAATTACCACTCCTAAAACTCTCAAGATAGGACATATCAAGAAGAAGAAGGTTCAAGTAGTGAAATATCAGGAAGAAAAGGATCAAGAAATGTCAAAAGAAGAGGATATACACCAGGAACCAATCCCAGAGAAATAATAAATGAATCTGACCATATCTTGTAATGCATTGGTAGGAATTACCACTCCTCAAACTCTCAAGATAGAAAGGAATATCAAGAAGAAAAAGGTAATAGTGTTGATTGATTCGGGTAGTACCCATAATTTTATTCATTGTAAGATAGCCAAGGAATTGAATTGCTTCCTATATCCAGCACCAAAGTGTCAAGTAATGGTTGCAAATGGAGGAACCATAAATTTCTATGGAGTGTGCCATAATATCAAGTTATCCATGGGAAAATATGTCTTGAATAGTCCAATGCTTTCCATTCCAATGGGTGGTGTAGATGTTGTACTAGGAGTCCAATGGCCACAATCTTCAGGTATGATATCTTTTAATTTTCAAGAAATTTTCTTGAATTTTTTTTGTGAAGGAAAGGAAGTTGAATTAAGGGGTATCGAAGGGAAATCAGGAAAGGTAATCAGCTCTAACAACATGACAAAGCTTCTAAATAAAGAACAACGGGGTGTAATTGCACAATTATGTTCACTAGAGGTTCCCACATCGAAATCATCTATTTCTCCATATCTCCAAAACTTTTTGCATAATCATTCCAAGGTATTTGAGACTCCCAAAATCCTCCCACCTATTCATGATCATGATCATGATCATGCTATTCATTTGATTCTAGGAAGTGCTCCTCCAAACATGAGGCCTTACAGATATCCCTATGCCCAAAAGAGTGAAATTGAACGTATGATTGCAGAAATGCTAAAGGCTAGTATAATTCAACCTAGTCAAAGTTCTTTCTCTACTCCAGTAGTATTGCTGCACAAGAAGGATGGTTCATGGTGCATGTGTCCAGATTGTAGGGAGCTCAACAAGCTCACTATTAAAGATAAGTTTACCATTTTTTTCATTCATGAATTATTGGATTAATTGCATGGATTAATTTACTTCACCAAGTTGGATCTTCATTCAGGATATCATCAAATTAGAATGAAGACTAAAGACATTCTGAAAACAACATTATTGAAGAAAGATGCATTTTCATGGATTCCATAAGCAACGAAGGCCTTTGAACATCTTAAAGAGGAAATGTGCCAAGCACCAGTCTTAGCTATGCCAGACTTCATGAAAACATTTGTTTTGGAATGTGATGCCTTGGGAAGTGGAATTGGTGATGTTCTAATGCAAGAAGAAAGACCCATTTCCTTCAAAATTCATCCAATCAAAGGAAAGTATTTACACAAAGCTATTTATGAGAAGGAAGTGTTGGCAAGACTACATGCACTTGAGAAATGACGTCATTACCTAGTGAGAACATCCTAGTTCAAACAATATTGCCAGAACTTGACGAGGAAGGAAAAATCATATTGGAACCAGAAGAAGTCACAGAAACAAGAACCTAACAACTACAAAATCAATCAATTTCGGAGTATCTCATCAAGTGGAAGAACTTACCCTTTGAAGATTCCACATGGGAGGATGAGAAATTTATATAGAAGCATCCATAACTACTCAAGTGTTGAGGACAACACTTTTTGTGCCCCTTATTGTTATTAGTGCAACCCCTTTATTATATTTTTGTGCCCTTGTAGTCCCCATATTGTTATTATTGTGCCCCATAGAAGCTCACTATTGTTATTATTGTGCCCTTACATTATTACTGTTATGTTGGCTCTCATTAGATTATGACCCCTTAGACTCCTATATATAGAAAGGATGTCTTGTCATTTGTATCATTGAATATTTATTCATTTGTGTAATGTAAAGGAGGTTTCCCCCTCGAAGAGGCTTATTTTGGAGGCGTTGATCTCTCTTTTCTATATTTTTGTGACTTGGTGTCACAACATGATGATTGACAAAAGATGATGGAAAATAAATTGAAATATATTTATACAATAAGTAATTAACCTGCAAGATTAGTAGAGAGGCATATTGGGAGTAAGCTTGTTGAAGAGAGGTAGAGGTGGAAATGAAACATCCTTGGAGTAACTTTCGAATTTCTTTCTGTTTCTTTTGAATCCCTTCCACTCTTATATTTCTTTGATGACGTTGTGAAGGCATGGACATTTTGTTCTCTTGAGACAAATAGTCAACATATAATAATATGTATATTCTCCTATTTAAATATAATTATTTTTTATTTTAAAAAAATAAATAATAATATCATAACGTAAAATGAAATATCATATAAATATTATTTCACTATTCATAAATAATGGTTTTTTATCATTTATATACTTTAATTTAATATGATATAAATATTCATGTGAACATGGATTCATGTGTAGGTGGTGTATGTGCCCATTTTTGTTACCTCAAAGTTTTTGACATTGGATCCCAACATGTTGTCTATTCTCTCCAGTATCCTTTCTTCCAATCATTATTGTAACTATCACTACATACATATCTGAACTAAGATGTAAATGTAAGCATTATTTTGTAGGCTTTCAATTCATATGATATCATAAATAGGGGTCATTCTCAAATATGTGATTCCATTCATGTACATTTGTGAATATTACTAACCCAAAAATAATAATCATTTATAGGCTTTCATTCCATCCAATATTGCAAATAGAGGTTGAAAATATTGAATAAATAATACTCATTTTCAAAGAGTGTCGTTGGTTTTCCACACTAGTGAATATTGTTGTGAAAACTTTAATAGTTTCAAGCTTGAGTTTAACAAAGCCATTAGGTTTCCATCACATGCCAACCCACCAAATTAGGTCTTTTTCAAATTGATTAATGTCCATAATTTTTCCAGTCATTTTGTAATGCTTCATTTAAATTTAATGTAGTTGTTGATTCATGTAGTAGCTAATTTAAAGTAATTTTATGCAATCTTTGACAAAAAACCATTGGTGTATTTTTCGTTGATCTTATTAGATTGTGAGAATTGAGGATCTAGCTTTTGATCACCTAAAAACATACTTGAAGGAGGTTGGATAGGCTTCTTCCTTCTACAAAAAGTTTATTCCAAATACTTATTGAGTTGATTTTGCTAGAATCATAGAGTCCCTATTGCTAGGGATTTTTTAGAAAGATTATACTAGGAAATTTGTGGACATTTTCTTCATTTATATAAACTAACAATTTCTCCTACATGTGTAAAAAGGACACCATTATAAGGTGAAAAACTAAAAATAGTTTATTTATAATTTGGGATGGTGTTGAGATAGAAACGACTCCCCACACTCTTTTTTTACTCCAGAATATAATGGTTCAAAAAATAGCACAAGACTCCTTTTTGGAATTTCTACACCTTCATAACTTTACTATGCATATTTTTTCCTTTCCTTCAATTTTTTTTCCTATGAAACTAATCCTAGTCCTTTTCCCTCTAATCTCACTAGGCTCCTCAAAATCTTTCTTTGGTTTTTCTCAAAATTTCTCAACAGGTTGTTTTTGCACTTTTGAAACTCTTCCAAGAAAAAATTGTACAATACCTTAATTTTCACATCTTCCAAAAATTTGTTCCTTCACCCCACATCACACATAAACTTTGTTTGGTTGCCTACTGTGTGTCACACCAAAAAAAATCATAACCAAGGTTATGTGGGAATAACAAAAATTTGTTAGAATTAAATTCTTGGTGATGATTTTCAAAAGATGAGGGAAAATAGATTGAAAAATATTTATCCAATAAGTAACAGCTCCCTTACATGCTTTAATAGGATTGAACAAGGTGTTTCAGTGGGGAGGCAAACAGTAGAAAGCCTTCGACACCTTAAAAGAAAAGATTAGTACAACACCAATACTAGCACTACCCGATCTTCAAAGACCATTTGAGATTGAAACTTATGTCAGTGACTATGCCATGGGAGCAGTGTTGATGTAGCACAGTGAACCCATATGTTATCATTCTAAGACATTTAATTCTACAGTAGTTAATTATCCCACATATGATAAGAAATTGTATGCATTAGTACAAAGTGTGAAAAAGTGGAAACATTATTTAATGGGCAAAGAGACAGTTATACATACTGATCATCAACCACTTCAATATTTACACTCACAAACTAAGTTGCAACAATCAAGACACTATAGGTGGATGGGGTTTCTACAACAGTTTTCAACTTGTCATCAGACATAAAAAGGGCATACACAATAAAGTTGCAGATATGTTGTCTAGACCAATCATAAATGCATCTACTATACTTAAGCATAATTCAATATTGCATGAAAGCTACATTGAACAGTATGCTCAAGATATAGATTTTAAAGATGTATATGCAACTTTAAGTCATGGCAAACAAGTAGAAGAATTGGATTATCATGTTAAGAACCAACTCTTGTATCATTTTGGAAAGTTATGCATTCCACAAACTGAAAGAGTAAAGATAATTCGAGAAGCACACACTTCTCTAATATCATGTCACTTTGGTGTAAGTAAAATAGTTGCACAGCTACAAAGATTTTGTGATTGGCCAAAAATGAATGAAACTGTTTCTAGATATATAAAAGGGTGTACCATGTGTGCTAAAAGCAAGCCCGGTAATAGAAAACTAGGCTTGTACACTCCATTACCAGTTCCTTTTCACCCTTGGGAAAGTGTTTCCATGGACTTCCTTGGAGGACTGCCTAAATCTAGAAAAGGTCATGACTATTTATATGTTGTTGTGGATAGGTTCAGTAAAATGTGCATTTTAATACCCTGTAACAAACATATTACAGTTGAACAAACAGCAAAGTTGTTCTTTCAGCATGTATGGGTTCATTTTGGATTACCCACTTCCATTGTATCTGATCGAGATTCCTGATTTGTTGGGAAGTTTTAGTCGAGTCTGTGGGAATTGATGGACACCAGAATGAAGAAGAGCATAGCCTTTCATCCACAAACAGATGGAGAAATAGAATTGGTCAATAGGACAGTGATCCAGTTGCTCAGAGGCTATTACAGCAAGCATCCAAAACTTTGGGATCAACATTTATGTTATGCTCAGCATGCTTACAACCAGGCTAAACATTCTTCTACACAGAGATCTCCTTTTGAGACATGTTTTGGTTTCACACCAAGGTCTCCCTTGGATTTTGTCTTTGGTAAATACATAGCGGTTGATGGACATGGTGATGTGGACAAGGAAACCAAGTTCATTGAACAAATCCAAAAGATTCACCAGGCAGTACAGGAATAGCTAGAAAAGAGCCAAGCCAAGTACAAGGCAAGGCATGAAAAGTATCGGATTGAGAATAGTTTCCAAGTTGGTGATCAAGTCTAGCTATATATCAGCAAAGATAGAATGCAAGGTGAAGGTAAGAAGTTGAAGCCAATAAGGTCAAAATACTTGAGAAAATTGGTGAGAATGCTTTTCGCCTTGATTAATCAGCGTACATGCACATCTACTCAGTTGTTAATGCAGAAAGCTTGACAATATTTGAACCTTCATTGATTGAAGATCCCGAAGAGCAGAGTCAATTGCCTTCTATTGATGATCTGTTGCCTTAATATCTTAATGAATTGCAGGAAGATATAGTTTTGGACAGGAAGGTGAGAACTACGCGTAGAGGGGATGTCAAGTACCTCAGGGTTGGACTCAAAGGTTCAAAACCAAGTAGTGCAAAATGGATAGCAATTGGGCAAGCGAGGATAGAGTGCAGTTAAACAAAATCTGATTTAATCTTTCTCTTTATTATTCAGACCATGAAACATAGATGACATAAAAGACAAGAAAACTATAACAGGAGATATAAGGATATTCATTGATCCATAGTTCAATTCAAGAATTCTATAACAAGTCCTCAGCTATCAATTCTACATCCAGAGAGTCCAGCAACAATAGATTCCAACAGCTTTTGTATTCAGAAAATTTTAATATTACAGTGCAGTCTAAGAAATGCATCACCAACCCCAAATACTTCGAATGGGTAGGTATTTATACAAAATATGTTCACAAAATATCTGACGGAGATAATATCTAGTGATGAATTATTGCTTTTACAAGAGATGGAGACACGTAGTCTTGAAAACAGGAAAGAAATAAATGATGCTGTGCTGGCTGCTCCGCTTGGTCAGATGTGTTGGTTGTAGCCCCTATAAGTCGGTCTTTAGCTGTTTTCCACTGACATTATGTGCTGGCCACTCCAGCTTTCTCGGGTGTCTTCAATTCTGATGTGATACTCTTTAACTCATACGATCTTCATTTATTTCTGTTTACTTGGTGCAGACCATTCAATTCTCCAAAGATACCAAAGATACCAAAAGTATGTTTACAGGATTTCCAGCATACTTTTCCACCACTGCTCCTCTGGTAACTTGTGTCTCTGCATCTTTCTTAAAGTCTCATCAGTTTCTGTGTACTTGAAGAAATTAGGTGGGATGGTGAACAGATGTTTCACATCATGCTCAATGTAAAATAAATTCTCTAATTTGTCATAAACGGCTTGGCCAAGCGGCAGTGCATTCTCTGCTGAAGTACTTGATGATGCATTTACTTGATCAGCAACATATTTATTCAACTTCTGTGTGTACTCTACATGTCTCATCAGGTGTTCAT
This sequence comes from Pinus taeda, assembly GCA_000404065.3. Taxonomy (NCBI): domain Eukaryota; kingdom Viridiplantae; phylum Streptophyta; class Pinopsida; order Pinales; family Pinaceae; genus Pinus; species Pinus taeda. The sequence continues at coordinate 64,810 of APFE031066596.1, forward strand.
TACTTCCTAAAGCACTTGGCAAACCCTTTTCATGCAAAACTGTAAATATTTCTGTAAAAGAATCAATCTCCACCTGCATGTCCTGGCATCTCCTTCCCAAATTTTGCATTAGAGTTCTCATGATTAGAACTTTCTTGATATGCAAAATGGTGCCTATCTTGTCTCTGATGTCTAGTGTTGCTAGTTCTTCATTGGTCTTGGTATTCAAAAAATGTATTAGCCTGTTAGCTTGTTCAGGCATGTGTCCCAATAAAGCTCTGGTTTTTTGAATCTCCACTTGGGCTGCTGCTATTAAATCAATCTATTCATAAATAACTTGGATAGATCTCCACACATTGCTAAGGGATTGATTGATGTTGGCCCACAAAATTCCTTTGATTTCTCCCAGAGGCTTATCTAAAGAGAGATCATTTTCCAATGTAGAAATTTTGAATAATATGACAGTTATTCACAGAGATTATCCTGATCATACACTATTTGTGGAATCATGCATAATGCATAACCTCCTCTACGTTGATCATCAATTTTGCAGTATTAAGAAGCAATCGCATGCGCACATTGAAGCATCAATCACACATATCAACACAGTATGTACCCGGGGAAAGCATAAAGCTGAAACCCCCAACTATCTATATATTATATTGATTGAGAACATGTAACAGTACATAGTATAATACTCCTCACAAGTACTTAGTCCTATATCCACCTATTACACACAAACTAGCTCAAATCTGAATCAATCACTGGCTCAAATCTCCTTTGCTACTTGCCTGCCTCCACTGCGCAATACCTGTTGAGAATAACACCAAATGTGCGATCCAAATTCGTATTCCCTTTGGTTATACCACGCAATCCTCATTGGAAATACTCAATCCATTGATTGTGCAAATCACATGCACAACTATAGTCACAACTGACAGTTGTCTTGTCCTTTCACTCATCTCTAACACTTGTCTCCACTGAACTGTCCATGCACTGAGTTAACTGATGTATTCCTCAGTTGATTCATGAGTTAATAATTAGTGAATTAATTAATAACTAATTCACATCACTCATCACTAGTGTATTTGTTAGTTAGACTAAATACAACTAGTTCAACTAAGTCAAACTGAACACAACTCCATCAACTCCTCATTCAACTCCACCAAACTCAATCACTTGAGTTCTAACTGAAGTCCTTCATGCAATAGCTCAACTAACCCATAAGAAAAGCGTATTTCCTTCTAGCAGTTGCATGTGCCACATCTGTAGCTCGAACTGAAGTGCTCCAAGAGAATAAGATAATGTTTATAGTCCAAATATTATTAAGAGCTAATAATATTTGATTGTTCTATTTTTAGCCTGGCAGTCTAAAAATAGACTCCGCCCATATGTCTAAAAATAGAAGTCCATCTATTTTCACCAACTTGACCAATCATCCACAAATAGCATTCTACAACTCATAGACCATGATCCATATGTCTAAAAATAGACATAGTCTAAAAATACATTTTGCGCCAAAAATAGCCAGCGGGACCACTTAGTGAAGGCGACTTCTTTTCACTAAGCTCCATCATCTTGTTGCATTTTCAACATCCATCTCACCTTATTCTCTAATGCCTTAACCTCCCTTGCCTTTTCTGCCACAGTCATCTTGGATTTGTCATAGCTTTTTTCTAGTTTTGCCAATTGCTCCTTGACCAATTTTAATTCAAATACTTGGAGTTTCAATTCCTCCATGGCTTTTATTAATTCCTCTGTGGTCATGGTAGTGTTGCTGCCTGGTGTTGTTGTTGTTGCTAATGTTGTTGCTGCTGCTAATGTACATGTAATGATTTGTGTTTTGGTTATTGGAACAGTAGGAGGCAATGTTGTTTCAGATGTGGAGGGGGCAGTTGTGCCTCCAGGGACTCCTTTAGGTGGCTGGGAGGTCGAATCTCCCTGCTTTTCCTTTAGAGATTTCTCAAGTGCTTACTCTGTCTCACCCAATCTCTCATTAAGCTTCATAAGCAGGTCCATCATGTCTTCTTCTGACTTCTGTTGCACAACTTTTGCAGTCTGTGGATGCATGGTAAGAGGAATTTTCAGCTATTTTCTGAGGGCAGCAATGTCCTCTTCTTTCTTCCTTATTAGTGCCTTAATGCCTTTGGCATCTTTAGGATCATGACCCAGCTCAATAATGATGTCCTCCAAAGATTTTATCCTATTTTCCTTGGCTAGAGAAGAGGCTTTCCCTAAATCTAGTTGAGCAGAGCTGTTGTTTAATGAGTTTTGTAATTTGTGAGCCAATATTGCTTTATCTGTCAGTGTGGAGTAGATCATCTCTTTAGTTTGTTTATGCAGCTCAATCTAGTCCATAGGCTGAATGCCCTTGGCCAATACCTCCAAATTTGTCCTAATATAGTCAGTTGCTGACTGTGGCTGTTGAACCTTGGGCTTGAAGTAAGTCATGATCATTTTGCCCTCTCTAATGTCATAAGCAGACATCAACCTTTGCTGGTTAGTGGGGGCCATCTTGAGGTATTGATTGTAAATCTATATTCTTAGTGGGTCATTCCTTTCTTTTATCTTCATGAATGTTCTTTTAATATCAGAGGCCTGCTTGCTTTGTGGTCTGGTGGATGAAACTTCCACAGTATGTTGCCTCTCTAGCTCCTGCCTGTGCGAGCTAGTTGATGTTTCCACTATCGGGGATGTTTCCTGACTAACTATCTTCTCCCCTCAAAGGCTGCCTGTGGTTTCCTCAATAAATTCATCTTCTGATAGAGGGTTCAGTCTCTGCCTTTTTTTCCCTGGTTGCTCTGCAGGCCCACTGATAGGTGTGCCCTCTTCCCTATTCCTCTTTTTACCCTTTTCCTCCTTTAGAGGAGTCTGCAGTGCAGGAATCTTTGCCGCTTTGGTTTGAACAGGAGGCATTTTTCCCTGTTGATCTACCATTTCAGGTTGTTCTGTGTCCACCACTTCCTTACCCTTTGTCGTCCCTGTAACCAGTGTGCTGACCTCTTGTAGAGGCTGCTGAGAAGTTCCAGCAGAGGATGTCCTGATTCCTACTTGTTGTGGTAGTTTGAAAGATACCTGTCCAAAAGATTCCAGGTCAAGGGTTTTTTCAAGGTCTTTCATAGCCATCTCCATATTTTCCTGCTCACTAATTTGTTCTACTAATGTGCCCTCTACCCAGTCATCTTGATTAGCAAACTGTTATATTTTAGGGTTCTACGATGTATATATACTGACAGCCTGTTTCTTACTTTTATGTCACTTATAAAGCTATTTGGGTCATAAGGCACCCACCAAAAACTTTTCTTCAATTTAAGTTGTTCCCCTAATATCTTATCAGCCTCTTCCCATGCCTCCCTCTTATGGATGATAAAAGGGCCCAACTGGTTTTTAATTCTCAACTGAGCCTTTTTCTTTGCACCACAGAAATGGGTTAAATCTGCATTGATAAGTTGTCTGAAATATTCCAGTGCAAATAGTCTCATGGGCACATATCTAGGCAATCTGAAAGGGCTTAGCTCACATCCATATATTCTGATTACTCTGTGATTCTGGTAGAAGTACCAGTCACCTATTTTGTACTGTTTGGAAAGTTGTAATATCTTCTTCATGTCACCAGTGAGCCTAGGCAGGGGATGTCCTATCAACAGAGTGGATGCTGGGTGAATAAATAAGTCAATAAATTCACAGTAGGTGTAAGGACCCTCATAGGTTTTATGGAAGACTGAGCTCCAGAAAATTATAGACCTCCTGTTTCCCTTTGAATCCAATTTCCTGATGTGAAATGGAAAGCTATCTGGATGATAGTATAGCAGAAGGTGGTATATGAAATATGAATACTTGAAGACTTCTCTTTCCAAATTTATAAATTGGTCATGGATTTTGTTGGCAATGAAGGTGGCATAGTCATATTGGTTAGCAGGGGGCTGTCCTAGAGTAAATATTGACAACAGAGCTAGGGTGATGTCATCAACATATTCACCGGTATTGAATCCCAAAACTAGGGCTATCATGTCAACAATAAGTTGTCCTGTTTTAGTGAACCAGATTTGTAGATAAGGAGGTGGGTCTGTAGGCTGACACTCTGGTAGCATGAACATTTTAGCAACCCAGGTTATCTCTAAATTCAACAATTTAGAAGCTTGGTCGAGTAAAAGTCCCATGGAAAGACGGGCATGGGGCTCAATGGGATGGAAATGTATCATCTCATTGATGGATTCGGCAGTTATGTAAAAAAGGACAGTTTCAGAAGGAGACCTGGTTTCGGAAGGACACATAACTGCTCTCCGGACAGGGTCATAGTTAGCAAGGCATTGGTGAATTATGTCTGGGAAGACATGTATAGAGGGAAGAAAATATCTGGGTAGGTTGGATTCCCAAATTCCAAAAACATCAGAGTTATTTGCATGGTTGTCCCTGATTTGGCAGAAGGTTTGAAGATGGTTGACAGAAGTAGTTATGTCTTTAATTTGAAAATATTTGTCAGCCAAGGACAAATAATCATGGTCTTTATGAGGTGCATTCAAGGGAGCAACATTGAGGGTTTCGGGAGCTTCCATGCTTGGTTCTTGTGTTTTCAAACCGGAGGTTGGGTTTTTGTGAAAAAACTGGTCTAAACAGCAGTTCTGGGGCCTTTCTCTAAGAATTACAGACCGAACTTAACTTGAATTCAGCTCCTTGGGTAAAATTTACAGAGAAAAAACGCAATTTGCTGGGTTATTGGTAAAAACGGGTAAATACCTGGGTATATAGAGGAAAACAGTGCAACTGTAGGTTGACCAAAGCACTGTGGAGCAAGATGTTGGAGTGCTGGCCAGGTGGCGGAGTTGGACTTGATTTGTAATCAACTGGACGTAATTCGCAAGCAACAGTGCTCGCACTAAAAATTGGTGAAAATGATAGTTTATGGAGTTTTTAACAAAATTTGGCTTTCGCAGGGCTTTTTGGTGTTTTTGGTCGGATGACGTCATCAGGATGTGACGTCTTGTCGTTTAGTGGAAAGGTGGATGGTGGCATGGCAGTGACATCAGCGAGGGGTCAGTGGGAGGGCGGTAAGTTGTTTTTCCCCGCACCGCTTATGGGCTAAAGTGGTTTTGGACTGGGGGGCGCGAGCAGCGCGGGCGATCGACACGCGTCCTAGTACAGGAAATGATACCACCCATCCCCCGGGCGGTAAAATTCGGCAGTTGTGGGGTCGCGATATGAGCGCCAACCGTCGGATGTGAGGGCGCTAATCGGACGGTGGGCGGGGTTCGAAGGTGACAGATGGTTAATGCGCGGGGTCCTGACATATAAAAAATGTGTTTTTAATGATATCGGGGCAGATTTGACTGGTCTGCGGGTTTAAGTTATTAATTAACGTGAGATTAATTAATCCTTCGAGCGCGTGGTGGGAAGGTTATCAATAGGTTCCAAATGAACCAATTAATCCCTTGTTTATTGAGTGATTACGGTTATAACTAACCGGGGGCGGGATATTAGTTATTTGGGGTTTTTTAATATATTTTTTGCATAATACGGGATTGGGAATAAATATAGGGAGTTATAAAATAATGTTAAGAGTTAATATGTAACTTTTGAAAATGAATGCGCTAAGCATAAGGTTACATAACTTAGGGAAAAGGGAAAAAAGGGATTTTACACAAGAAATGTGGTTGTTTTTCCTAAGTAAAAATGGGATTCACTTAGGTATCTGATGAAAAATGGGATGAGTGGTTTTAAGGATATTGAGCATATCTCAATACCTTTAGGGGGATGTTAGTGAATGACTTGGGGGAAAGGATGGAGGAGAGTTAGTAATAAAATCTGCCTCACTTGAACTGCATCCAAACATCTGCCATGGTACTTGTGATAACAGTAAAATGAACATCGTGAGAGACAGAATCAATCACGAGTCTTATTCTGCATCTGCAACACAAAAACTTCCTACCCAACCTACTTTGCCCAACATTTTTTCTTCTTGTTAAATAATGAATCCATACAGGTGAGGATAATTTTAGGTAGAGGAGGAATGACCTATTGTAGAGTTTTTCTTCTTTTTCATTTGGGTGCATTTGAACTGGCAAACCCTCATAATCTTCTTTCTTATCATTACATGATAAACCTATCTAAATCTACACTTATTTCTTCCAAGGGCTTAGATTGAACTATTGAGCTCCTTTGTTTCTCTCCCTATCTATTTATCTGCTAAGATTGAGCAATTTGGACAGATCTTGTTCTCTATCTCTAAAACCAGTAAATTGAAACATGAACTAGACAAGATTAAACTGTTTGGCCATCCATCCATGGTAGCATAACTCAACAAGTTGCACACCACCAGATCTTTGCAAAAATAGAATAGTAGTGGCATTTTGGACTTGCACACTTTCATAGTCCTTTGTTTGGGGTTCATTTATTTCATTTTCTTGACCATTTCATTCTTCTTGCCCTTTGATTTTTCTTTTAGGGCATACCCTCTTTACATTTTTTCAATTTTTTATTTTTTTTGACAATATGGAAAACCTTTGCAACCAGAAAAGGTATGAACATATTATAGAGCCTACCAATGCCAATCATGAAATATGACACTTATTGCTATAGGAACCTAATAGTAGCTCCACTTGGAGATGGCTTTCCCTGGTGGAAAGTCAAGAATAGTATGTCAGATAGCCTTCTCCAAAACTATAGACTGTGGATCTGAAACCTCCTTTTGTTGGTTGCTTTATTATATGTATGACAGTTGTACTTAACGAAGCTCAGGGCCTTCTCCTCGGGCTTCAACTTCAGCAAGTTACCATCAAATCCAAGCCGGGACATTACCAAATATAAAGTATGTACAGGTTAAAGCAACATATATCAGACAGCTGGATCAAAGTAATGCTTAAGCATCCGACCATTGACTGGCCCTTCCTTAGCTTCTATGCCATCTAGGCTCCTCAAAAAATATGTATTATTCCCTTGCAAGGCCTGGATGATATAAGGTCCCTTCCATAGGAAGTCAAACTTCCCATGTTTTCCTTTATCTTCTCTCCTAGAATCCCACTTAAAACTTTGTCTCCCATGTAGAAATATTCTGCCTTAGTCCTTTTGTCAAATATCTTCTTGACTTTTTCTTGTAGCACTTGAGATCTTTGATATACTTCCTCTCTGGTCTGCTGCAAATGAATGGTCTGATTTATTCTTCTCTAAATGTTATTGGATTCTGCCTAAGTTTCTTGCAGTAATTTGGTCACAGGGACCCCCAAAGATGAAGGGAATACAACATCCAAACCATAAACTAGCTCATAAGGGCTAGTTCCAATTGATATCGTTGTAGTTAATTTGTTTGCCCATAGTGCATTTGTAAGCTTCTTGTGCCAGTTTTTCTTGTTCTCTTCCAGCAATTTCTTAATAATATTGATTAGGCTTTTATTGAAAGATTCAGCTAGGCCATTACTCTGAGGGTAATAGGCTGTGGAATGACCTAAAATGATATGGTATTTGTGGCAAAAATTTATCATTTTCCTGGATTTGAAGGCAGCAGCATTGTCAGTTATGATTTTTTCAGGACAGCCAAATCGGCACAGTATGTTTGTTTGTAAGATGCTATAATTACTATATCATTGGGTTGTCTGGTAGGAATGGCCTCTATCCACTTGGTGAAGTAGTCTGTGGTAGTGAGGATCCATTTATGCTGGCCAGAGGAGGGAGGATGGATTTCTCCAATGAAATCTATACCCCATTGTTGGAAAGGCTTTTCTGTGGAAATTGGTTTAAGGGGTAAAGGTAAAAGCTTCCTCTTGCCTTCAAAAATTTGACATTTATGGCAAGAGGTAACAAATTTCTTCACATCAGTAAAGAGGGTGGGCCAATAAAATCTAACCCTTAAGATTTTATCAATTGTCGATTTCCAGTAAAGATGTCCACCACAATCCCTTGCATGAAATTCTTTGAGCACTTTGTCAGCTTCATCTCTTGTTAAACAATTTAATAAAATACCCTCATGATTTTTCCAAAATAAAGCATTATTTAAAATACAGAATTTTGAAGGTTTCATTTTCAGAAATCTTTTCTTTGTTCTGGATAACCCTGGAGGAGCCTGTAAGTTTGATAATCTGTGAATTATGTCAGCATACCAAGGTGATTCTAGGAAGGCTTGATTTATCTATGGAGTCGCCATCTCCTGTTCATTATCCAGTTCATTGATGTCAAGGGCTTGAAATTTTGTTTCAGCCATTAGTTTAGCTAATCCTTGTCCCTTTATCATCTTTGTTGGTTTTATTTCAATATCATATTCCAAAATATTAGCTATCCATTTGCCATGTTTGCCTTCAATTCCTTCCTGAGTTAGGATATCTTTGACAACATTACTTGGCACATAAGCTATTACATGAGAGTATAAGATATAAACTCTGAAGTCCTTAATAGCTTTTACAAGTGCATAAGCTTGTTTTTCCATGATTTCATATTTAAGCGGTGCATCTCTAAGTGCTTTACTGAAAAAAGGCTATAGGTTTTTCACATTATTGATCATCTTTTTGTAGTAAAACAGCGTGCTCTAATGTAAATGAAAATATTATGAAATCCCTATCAAATCTTGGACTTGTAAGGATTGGTGTTCTAGTTAAAGCCATTTTGATTTCTTCAAATGTTTGTTTGGCTTCTACTGTCCATTTGACCTTGGAATCCTTTTTCAACATGTTGTTCAACAGTCTGATTAATTCAGCCAGATTGGGTATGAATCTCCTTAGGAAGTTGATCTTTCTGAGGAAGGCTTGAAGTTCTTTGATACTTCTAGGGTGAGGAACTTGCAGAATGGCTTGTATTCTCTCTAGATAAATTCTAATGTCTTCTTTGGAGATGATGTGGCCTAACAATTTGCCTTCTTCTAGCCCAAACAGTGACTTTTTAGGGTTTAAAGAAATACCCTACTTTCTGCATATTAGAAACACTTGTCACAAATGGTCTCGGTGTTGCTGATCTGTTTTGGAAAACGCAATCAAGTCATCTAGATACATGACCATAAAATCATGGATTTCTTTTGCAAAAGCTATGTCTATGGCCCGTTGAAAGGTTTCCCCTGCATTCTTAAGTATGAATGGCATTTTTACATATTTGAAAGTTCCCCATGGTGTTGTAAAAGTAGTTTTTTCTTGATCATCAGGGTGGACCAGAATCTGATTAAAACCTAAGAATCCATCTAAAAGTGAAATCCTAGAGGCACCTACCACCCTTTGTAAAATGTGATCCATCTTGGGCAAGGGGTAATTGTCTTTCAAAGAAACCTTATTCAGATTCCTTAAGTCCACACACAGTCTGATTTCCATTTTTTTCTTCCTAGTGGGTACCATATTGGACACCCATTCTAAAAATATGATAGGAGCAATTATTCCTGCCTCATACATTCGTTTGATTTCTTTTTCAATTAGGGGAAGAAGTACATGGTTAATTCTTCTTAGTTTCTATTTGAATGGCTTCTGATTTTCTTTAAGGGGTATAGTATGTTGAATTACAAAAGTATCATAAGATTTGAGATCCTCATAACTCCAGGCAAAAACATCCTAGAATTCTTTGAACAGTTCAACATATTTAAGCTTTTGATCAGGGGCAAGGTTTAGGACAATTTTATCGTTTTTGGACTTTCTCAGTCCCTATGTTGCAGTCTTCAATGTCAGCTTTTATAGGTTGCATTTTAGGCTTCTTTGGGATATCATTAGAATCAAAGAAATATTCTAGGGTATTTAATCCTTTAGGTAAACAATTATCTTTCAAATCAATAACTTCAGCTTCTCCTTATACCCTCTCATCACTATCTACCTCTTTAAGATTTTGTATTTCTTCTTTGGTAAAGTTTGTGGGATGTAGACTTTCAATTGCACTCTCTACCGAAATTTTTGTTTGAAATTTTTATGTTTGATCAGACTCATTGACAGTGTCAAGGTCTATATTAGTGCTGGAAAATTCTTCCTCTAGAGTTAAAAAATTGTTGATCTGGATATCATTTTCAAACACTTGCCAATTTTTTACATTATTAGGTATGGCTGGTCTATGTCTGATCTCAACTGTGAACCGATGATTAGGTTCAAACAATAATTTGCAAGTGCTGGCAAATGTTGCTAAGCTGTGGAAATGCAAATTATGCTTTCTTGGGACTTTGGTAAGTTGTGTTTCATGAAATGTGTTGAGGATTTCAATTGTTGTTCCTCTATAGGCTCTTAGCCTGGGATAAATTGTGAGGAAGTTTCCTTTTATTTGTTGAATTACTAAATCAGAGTCTCCCAGAACTAATATCTTGTTTGCCCCTAAACTTTTGAGCAGTTTAAGTCCTAGCAGCAGGGCTTCATATTCAGCCATGTTATTGGTGCATTTAAAGTTTAACCTATAAACATGACCCTCAGCATGGTCATTCTCTAGATTGTGCACCCAAATTCTAGCTCCTGCTCCTAATTTGTTAACTGAACCATCAAATTCTAAATACCAAAGGGTTTCATGTTCATAGTCAGTATTAGGGGTCTGAATGATTTACTTTATGGGCAGATACATTTCTTTATTTTCAGCTGGTTTGTCTTGGTCGTCTAATGTATCGTTATTGTCGGAAATTTCATGAATGTGAGCACTAGAGTTTTTGTTTGAAATTTATGCTTGTTCAAGTGTTAAGACTTTGATATCAGCTAGGGGATTTGTTTCAGGATTAAAGAGAATGAAGGAGTCTAAATCAGATTTTATGGAGTAGATAGGGAAATTTTGGGGTTTCTCTTGACTACTTACCGCATACTTCATTAAAGTCTCTCAGTACAATTTCTTTGGCTGCCCAAATACTGAAATAGTTGTATAAGACATGTCCAACTGTAATGATCCTTGTAGTTTTGCTCCCCAAGACCTAGACAACAGCATGCCATATTTGGGTGGAATGTCAGCTACCACTATGTCCATTAAAATGGTTTTGACAGGGTATTGGACTAGTGATACACATAGATCTTTGATCAGTCCTAGACACCTGACCTGGCTGGAGCCAAAGGAGAATAAGTCTTTGTATGGCCTGGTAATATCTAGGTTCAACTTCTCCATTACATATTTGCGCATTAAGTTATGAGAAGCACCAGAATCAAACATGGCGTTATGAAGAGTTTTATCATGTATGTTTAGACTTACATAGAAAGGAGGAACACCTCCATCTACAGATTTTCCGTTTACCTCAGGTCCAAAAATTAATTCAGGCTGGTCATCAAAAACATTCATTGAATCTTGATTCATAGGGATTTGGAGTGATCTGTTGATTTGATTTCTATAGACATCATGCTTAGCCAATTCTGACAATGGAATGGCTATCTTTAATTTTCCTATTTCTGTCTCAAGATTGAAAGGTTTTTCACTTTGGATTTTTGTATTTCTGCTGGTGGGATTCTCTTGTTCTGTTGGATTTTCTGTGTTTTTCTCTATATTAGGAGTGGTATTATTGGTTGAGGTTGCTTTTAGGTCAAACTCTGAAGGTTCTTCCATATCTCCTTTAGAAGGAATGGAAGTGGAGGGTTGTCTGTCAATTTGTTGTTCATCTGATATATCTTCAATTATTGGATCTTTTTGGTTAGGACTGGTCCCAGGAGGGGCTTGTACAGGGGGTTTATTGATTTTACTTTTGTTAGGCTGCTTGGCCTCCTTTCGTTTATTGATTTTAGGGACATATATTCTTCTACTTCTCAGATTGTATTGTTTGTGGACTTTATAGATTGTTGTGTCTTATCCCTCCCTAAAATCAAATGACTCACCTGACTGTGTTTGGAATTTTTCAAGAGTGTGAGATTCTTGGTCTTCTCGGGTTAGGAAAACCTATTGTTCATTGTTGAGGCCCATTAGGTTGATTTGGGCGTCTTCTGGTGGTTCCTCAGAAGTTGAGGCTTCATCAAAATTTTCTTGAAATGGGGGCCTAATATTTTGATCAGATCCAGACTTTCCAATGTTAGGATTCTAATTCTTCCTGAAGTTTGGATTCCTTGCAGTGTTGCTAGGTTGGCCATCCCAAGAGGACTTCCTCTCAATGGTTTCTACTCTATCCCCAAGTTTTTCCATTCCTTTAATGATAGCATCTAATTTTTGTTCAAAGGCAGATGGTTCTTCTTTGAAAGGTATCCTTTTTTCATCTCTAGCCTGAGCTCGTTTAGAAATCAGGTTAGCCTCTACACTTACAGCTATACTCTACATTTCTTCTAGGTCTCTAGGAGCTCTTTCCCTAAGTTGATATGCCATATCAAAGTCAAATGCATCAGGGAATTTAATCAGGGCTAAATCAGGGGGAGGTCTAAGATTTTGGGGAATAGTGTTGTAAACATTATTGAATCTGGTGCAGTAATCTTGAACAATTTCTTGTGCACCTCTTTTCAAGCCTTCGTATTCTAATAAAATGTGGAGAGGATCTTTATTTTTCTCCCACCTATTCAAGAAGGTTTGATAAAGAGCTTGTGGATCATTAATATTGTTTACAGGAAGTGCTCTAAACCATGTTCTAACATCTCCAGTCAAACTTTGAACAAAAATTGTCATTCTAACATCATCATTATCAACTTCATATATCTCAAAATAATCTGTCATTTTCCTAGTATGTTGTTGAGCTGTGTATGAGCCTGTACCATCAAAATGAATGATTTTGCTTTGATAGTCTTGGGGCATAGCACCTAAGTTGGCAAGCAAGTTGAGAGGAGCATATCTGTTTTCCATGTTAACAGGGATATGTGTGATAATTGGTGCAATAAGGACAACAACAGGGATATAGACAGAGGATGGAAGAGTGGAAGGGGTGACTTGAGGCTGGGAAAAGTGATATGTTGATGGATAACTTTGAGAAGGAGCAGTGATCACAGAAAGATATGGTGTCTTTTCAGTAGTAGGCTCAAATTGGATGGAACTGTGCAAATGTCTTTCAAGATGTCGTGGAACAACTTCAGACTGCAAATTTTCAAGGAATGTTGGATCATGAAGTGTGTGAGTCAATTCAGATTCGGAAAATGTCTCAAATGAGGGTCTTCCAAAATACTCAACAAAAGGTTGGTCCTCAAGGTTAATAGACCCCATAGGACAAGATTTTGATCTGGATAAAGGTCGAAAAATAGCAGAATTTTCTGGGCCTTCTTGTTTTCTAAGAATTTTAGGAATCATATTAGGATTTTCAAACACAGGTGGAGGGTTTGGATCAGGATGTGATCTGGTGTAAAGAATCCTTTCTGAAGCCAGTCTTCTAAGTGTATTTTTGGTTTTTCTATAAATGGTTTAACACTACAACTTTCTTAAAGATTTATAAAGAAGGAACTAATCGGGTATTTTGAACTGGCTGACCAATCTATAAGCTAGACCGGAGATAGACTAGAGTAGCATTCATTTACTTCTGCTATTGCAAAGCAAAAGCATTTCAAAGGCTTCCTGGCTACCTTCAGGCTCTGTCTGTTGCTTATAAGGTAGGCAGTAGAGATAAACAAATATTCAGTTCCCCAGTGGAGTCGCCAATGATGTTATCACTCAGGTTGTTCCCTAAGAAAGTTGTAAGAAAGGGAATATGGCCGAGGTAACCACAAACCAATCTTTTAGACACAGATTCTAGCCAATCTGCATCAAGATAGGGCTCTCTCTTTATGATTTAACTTTGTTTTGAAATATGTTAGGCTAGTTATGATGTTCAAGGGTTTTTGTTTGATTGTTGGATGGTGAGATTCAGTAAAACAGAGGTATAAATCTGAGAAATCTAGTCCATTGGGCTAATGGAGTCTATGAAGATGGATTGTTGGATATGGTTTGGTAACAGAGGATGGCACTACAGAGCAAGGTAATCAAACATGGAACAATTTTAAAGGCTGGAATTAGATGGAATGGACTCTAATGGATGAAGAGAAATTAAGAAACCTTCATCATATAGACAAAGGGAAAGTGAATGATTACTACCAAGAAGCAATTAATAATTCCTTAGCAAATAATCAAAATGATAGAATCAAGGAAAACAGGAGCAATTAAAAATTCATTGTTTATACGTAATTCTGAAGAAAACACAGAGAATAACAAAGACTGAAAACAGAGTGCAGTTAAACAAATTCTGATTTAATCTTTCTCTTTATTATTCAGACCATGAAACATAGATGACATAAAAGACAAGAAAACTATAACAGGAGATATAAGGGTACTCATTGATCCATAGTTTGATTCAAGAATTATGTAACAAGTCCTCTGCTATCAATTCCGCATCCAGAGAGTCCAGCAACAATAGATTCCAACAGCTTTTGTATTCAGAAAATTTCAGTATTATAGCGCAATCTAAGAAATGCATCACCAACCCAAAATACTTCGAATGGGGAGGTATTTATACAAAATATGTTCACAAAATATCTGACAGACATAATATCTAGTGATGAGTTATTTCTTTTACAAGAGATGGAGACACGTAGTCTTGAAAATAGGGAAGAAATAAATGATGTTGTGCTGGTTGCTCCGCTTGGTCAGATGTGCTGGCTGTAGCCCCTGTAAGTTGGTCTTCAGCTATTTTCCACTGACATTATGTGCTGGCCACTCCAGCTTTCTCGGGTGTCTTCAATTCTGATGTGATACTCTTTAACTCATACGATCTTCATCTATTTATGTTTACTTGGTGCAAACCATTCAATTCACCAAAGATACCAAAGATACCAAAAGTATGTTTACAGGATTTCCAGCATACTTTGCCACCACTACTCTTCTGGTAACTTGTGTCTCTGCAGCTTTCTTAAAGTCTCATCAGTTTCTGTGCACCTAAATAAATTAGGTGGGATGGTGAACATATGTTTCACCTCATGCTCAATGTAAAATAAATTCTCCAATTTTTCATAAAGGGCTTGGCCAAATGGCAGTGCATTCTCTGTCGAAGTACTTGATGATGCATTTACTTGATTAGAAACATATTTATTCAACTTCTGTGTGTACTCTACATGTCTCGTCAGGCATTCATTACTTCCCAACAGACTTGGCAAACCCTTTTCATGCAAAACTATAAATCTTTCTGTAAAATAATCAATCTCCACCTGCATGTCTTGGCATCTCCTTCCCAAATTTTGCATTAGAGTTCTCATGGTTAGAACTTTCTTGATATGCAGAATGGTGCATGTCCTGTCTCTGATGTCCAGTGTTGCTAGTTCTTCACTAATCTTGGTATTCAAAAAATGTATTAGCCTATTAGCTTGTTCAGGCATGTGTCCCAATAAAGCTCTAGTTTTTTGAATCTCCACTTGGGTTGCTGCTATTAAATCAATCTGTTCATAAATAACTTGGATACATCTCCACACATTGCTAAGGGATTGATTGATTTTGGCCCACAAAATGCCGTTGATTTCTCCCAGAGGCTTATCTAAAGAGAGATCCTTTTCCAATGCTCTCACCTTGTTCTCTAATGCCTTAACCTCCCTTGTCTTTTCTGCCACAGTCATCTTGGATTTGTCATAGCTTTTCTCTAGTTTTATCAATTGCTCCTTGACCAATTTTAATTCAGATACTTGGAGTTTCAATTCCTCCGTGGATTTTATTAATTCCTCTGTGGTCATGGTAGTGTTGTTTCCTGGTGTTGTTGTTGTTGCTACTGTTGTTGCTGCTGTTGATGTACCTGTAATGATTTATGTTGTGGTTGCTGGAACAGTGGGAGGCAATGTTGTTTCAGATGTGGAGGGGGCAGTTGTGCCTGCAAGGACTCCTTCAGGTGGCTAGGAGGTCAACTCTCCCTGCTTTTCCTTTAGAGCTTTCTCAAGTGCCTACTCTGTCTCACCCAATCTCTCATTAAGCCTCATAAGCAGGTCCAACATGTATTCTTCTGACTTCTTTTACACAACTTCTGCAGTCTGTGGTTGCATGGTAAGAGTCATTTTTAGCTATTTTCTGAGGGCAGCAATGTCCTCTTCTTTCTTCTTTATTAGTGCCTTAATGCTTTTGGCATCTTTAGGATCATGACCCAGCTCAATAATGATGTTCTCCAAAGATTTTATCCTGTTGTCCTTGGCTAGAGAAGAGGCTTGCTCTAAATCTAGTTGAGTAGAGGTGTTGTTTAATGAGTTTTGCAATTTGTGAGCCAACATTGCTTTATCTGCCAGCGTGGAGTAGACCATCTCTCCAATTTGTTTATGCAGCTCAATTTGGTCCATAGGATGAATGTCCTTGGCCAATACCTCCAAATTTGTCCTAATATAGTCAGCTGTTGACTGTGGCTGTTGAACCTTGGGCTTGAAGTAACTCATGATCATTTTGCCCTCTTTGATGTCATAAGCAGACATCAACCTTTGCTGGTTAGTGGGGGCCATCTTGAGGTATTGATTGTAAATTTGTATTCTGAGTGGGTCATTCCTTGCTTTTATCTCCGTGAATGTTCTTTTAATATCAGAGGCCTACTTTCTTTGTGGCTTGGTGGATGAAACTTCCACATTATGCTGCCTCTCTAGCTCCTGCCTGTGCGAGCTAGTTGATGTTTCCACTACCGGGGATGTTTCCTGACTGACTATCTTCTCACCTTGAAGACTGCCTGTGGTTTCCTCAATAAATTCATCTTCTGATAGAGGGTTCAGTCTCTGCCTTTTTGTCCATGGTTGCTTTGCAGGCCCACTAATAGGTGTCCCCTCTTCCCTGTTCCTCTTTTTACCCTTTTCATCATTTAGAGGAGTCTGCAGTGCAGGAATCTCTGCCGCTTTGGTTTGAACAGGAGGAATTTGTCCCTTCTGATCTGCGATTTCAGGTTGTTCTGTGTCCACCACTTCCTTGCCCTTTGTCGTCCCTATAACTGGTGTGCTGACCTCTTGTACAGGCTACTGAGAAGTTCCAGCAGAGGATGTCCCGATTCCTGCTTGTTGTGGCAGTTTGAAAGATACATGTCCAAAAGAGTCCAGGTCAAGGGTTTTTTCTAGGTCTTTCATAGCCATCTCCATCTTTTCCTGCTCACTAATTTGTTCTACTAATGTGCCCTCTACCCAATCATCTTGATTAGCAAATTGTTCTATTTTAGGGATTCTATGATGTATATAGACTGACAGCCTGTTTCTTACTTTTCTGTCACTTATAAAGCTATTTGGGTCATAAGGCACCCACCAAAAACTTTTCTTCAATTTAAGTTGTTCCCCTAATATCTTATCAGCCCCTTCCCATGCCTCCCTCTTATGGATGATAAAAGGGCCCAACTGGTTTTTTATTCTCAGCTGAGCCTTTTTCTTTGCACCACAGAAATGGGTTAAATCTGCATTGATAATTAGTTTGAAATATTCTAGTGCAAATAGTCTCATGAGCACATATCTAGGCAATCTGAAAGGGCTCAGATCACATCCATATATTCTGATTACTCTGTGATTCTGGTAGAAGTACCAGTCACCTATTCTGTATTGTTTGGAAAGCTGTAATATCTTCTTCATGTCACCAATGAGCCTAGGCAGGGGATGTCCTATCAACAGAGTGGATGCTGGGTGAATAAATAAGTCAATAAATTCACAGTAGGTGTAAGGACCCTCATAGGTTTAATGGAAGACTGAGCTCGAGAAAATTACCGACCTCTTGTTTCCCTTTGAATCCAATTTCCTGATGTGAAATGGAAAGCTATCTGGATGATAGTATAGCAGAAGGGGGTATATGAAAGATGAATACTTGAAGACTCCTTCTCTTTCCAAATTTATAATTTGGTCATGGATTTTGTTGGCAATGAAGGTGGCATAGTCATATTTGACAGCAGGGGGTTGTCCTGGAGTAAATATTGACAACAGAGCTAGGGTGATGTCATCAACATATTCACTGGTATTGAATCCCAAAACTAGGGCTATCATGTCAACAATAAGTTGTCGTGTTTTAGTGAACCAGACTTGTAGATAAGGAGGTGGGTCTGTAGGCTGACACTCTGGTAGCATGAACATTTTATCAACCTGGGTTATCTCTGAATTGGACAAATTAGAAGCTTGGTCAAGTAAAAGTCCCATGGAAAGACGGGCAGGGGGCTCAGTGGGATGGAAATGTATCATCTCATTGATGGATTCGACAGTTATGTAAAAAAGGACAATTTAAGAAGGAGACCTGGTTTCAAAAGGACACATAACCACTCTCCAGACAGGGTCATAGTTGGCACAGCATTGGTGAATTATGTCTGGGAAGACATGGACAGAGGGAAGCAAATATCTGGGTAGGTTGGATTCCCAAATTCCAAAAACATCAGAGTTATTTGCATGGTTGTCCCTGATTTGGTAGAAGGTTTGAAGATGGTTGACAGAAGTAGCTATGTCTTTAATTTGAAAATCTTTGTCAGCCAAAGACAAATAATCCTAGCCTTTATGAGGTACATTCAACGGAGCAACATTGAGGGCTGCGGGAGCTTCCATGCTTGGTTCTTGTGTTTTCAAACCGAAGGTTGGGTTTTTGTGAAAAGACTGGTCTAAACAGCATTTCTGGGGCCTTTCTCTGAGAATTATAGACCGAACTTAACTTGAACGCAGCTCCTTGGGTAAAATTTACAAAGCAAAAATGCAATTTGCTGGGTTATTGGTAAAAACGAGTAAATACCTGGGTATATAGAGGGAAACAGTGCAACTGTAGGTTGACAAACGAACTGTGGAGTAGGATGCTGGAGTGTTGGTCGGGTGGTGGAGTTGGACTTGATTTGCAATCAACTAGACGTAATTCACATGCAGTAGTACTCGCAGTAAAAATTGGCGATAATGACAGCTTATGGAGTTTTTAACAAAATTTGGCTTTCGCGGGGCTTTTTGGCATTTTTGGTCGGATGACGTCACCAGGATGTGACGTCTTGTCATTTAGCGGAAAGGTGGATGGTGGCATGACAGTGACGTCAGTGAGGGGTCAGTGGGAGGGCAGTAAGTTGTTTTGCCCCACACCGCTTATGGGCTAAAGTGGTTTTGGACCGTGGTGGGGGGCGTGAGCAGTGCAGGTGGTCGACACGTGTCCTAGTATGGGCGATGATACCACCCATCCCCTGGGCAGTAAAGTTCGGTAGTTATGGGGTCGCGATATGAGCGCCAACCGTCGGATGTGAGGGCGTTGATCGGACAGTGGGCGGGCTTCGGAGGTGATAGATGGTTAATGCGCAGGGGCCCGACATATAAAAAATGTGTTTTTAATGATATCGGGGTGGATTTAACTGGTCTGCGGGTTTAAGTTATTAATTAACGTGAGATTAATTAATCCTTCGAGCACGTGGTGGGAAGGTTATCAATAGGTTCCAAATTAACCAATTAATCCCTTGTTTATTGAGTGATTACGGTTATAACTAACCAGGGGTGGGATATTAGTTATTTGGGGTTATTTAATATATTTTTTGAACAATACGGGATTGGGAATAAATATAGGGAGTTATAAAATAATGTTAAGAGTTAATATGTAACTTTTGAAAATGAATGCACTAAGCATAAGGTTACATAACTTAGGCAAAAGGGAAAAAAGGGATTTTACACAAGAAATGTGGCTATTTTTCCTAAGTAAAAATGGGATTCACTTAGGTATCTGATGAAAAATGGGATGAGTGGTTTTAAGGATATTGAGCAGATCTCAATACCTTTAGGGGGAAGTTAGTGAATGACTTGGGGGAAAGGATGGAGGAGAGTTAGTAATAAAATTTTCCTCACTTGAGCTGCATCCAAACATCTGCCATGGTACTTGTGATAACAGTAAAATGAACATCATGAGAGACAGAATCAATCACAAGCCTCATTCTGCATCTGCAACACCAAAACTGCCTACCCAACCTACTTTGCCTAACATTTTTTCTTCTTTTTCATTTGGGTGCATTTGAACTAGCAAACCCTCATAATCTTCTTTCTTATCATTACATGATAAACCTATCTAAATCTACACTTATTTCTTCCAAGGGCTCAGATTGAACTGTTGAGCTCCTTTGTTTCTCTCCCTATCTATTTATCTGCCAAGATTGAGCAGTTTGGACAGATCTTATTCTCTATCTCTAAAACCGGTAAATTGAAACATGAACTAGCCAAGATTAAACTATTTGGCATCCATCCATGGTAGCATAACTCAACAAGCTGCAAACCACCAGATCTTTGCAAAAATAGAACAGTAGTGGCGTTTTGGACTTGCACACTTTCATGGTCCTTTGTTTCGGGTTCATTTCTTTCATTTTCTTGACCATTTCATTCTTCTTACCCTTTGATTTTTCTTTTAGGGCATACCCTCTTTACATTTTTTTAATTTTTTATTTTTTTGACAATATGGAAAACCTTTGCAACCAGAAAAGGTATGAACATATTACAGAGCCTACCAATGCCAATCATGAAATATGATACCTATTGTTATAGGAACCTAACAGATACGTTCTTTCTCCACCGTGGCGGTCAAACGGATTCCAAATCCCTTCAAATCATGGCTTAATTCCCTGTTGATTCCACTTCTTTCTATCGGGCGCAATCTCAGTCGTCCGATCTGGGCTCCTCCAGATCCAACGTCATATGCACGTCGAGCGCGATTGACTTGCTTGACCGATAGCGTGCGATCACGGTGGTTTTTCTCTCACCTCTGCTACCACGCGTTGATCACTGAGTGGGATCGCTCCGCTCTCCTCCAAAACCTCTTACCATTCAAGGGCGCCCCGATCGATACCGCCGGTTTTCCAGAGCACGGGTCCTGCCTTTGTCCTTTAGTGCTTTTTGCTTCTCCGCCCACAGTTCTCTGGCTCCCAATGTGACCGATTTCTTAAG
This sequence comes from Pinus taeda, assembly GCA_000404065.3. Taxonomy (NCBI): domain Eukaryota; kingdom Viridiplantae; phylum Streptophyta; class Pinopsida; order Pinales; family Pinaceae; genus Pinus; species Pinus taeda. Next base: position 85,431 of record APFE031066596.1, read on the forward strand.
GCTCCCCCATTTTGGCCCTATTTTCCTAGCGATGCGTGAATCACACATCAAAATCACCTCCTTTTCCCGATCCAAGGCTCCCAGGGGCTGTTTTGACCTCCTGTGCAGTCTCCATGGGCCTCGGTCAGTGCTCTTTGACCGAGGTCCTCGTCGTTCCACATCGGCTGCCATGGCCACTAGTTCAAGGCGTTTTTTTATCGCTATTTTGGAATTTTCAAGGATTTGTTCAACTCGATACAATCAAGGTTCTTGACAGTATTTTGTGGATCCAATTTGGATCACAGCCTCCCTACTGAAAAATCTTTTGGACCACCAAAAGTTGGTTTTCTTCAAGCATCGACTAAGTGAGGAAACTGTTGTCTCACTTGTCCAATCTCAATCCACTTCGCACTGCTCGGCTTTGAACCTTTAAACCCAATTCTGAGGTATTCCACTTGTCCACTACGCGTCATCCTCACCTTGTTGTTTAGCACTGTGTCTTCCTGCAACTCATTAAGATATTGAGGTAGCAGGTCATCAACAGAAGGTAATTGACTCTACTCTTTAGGGTCCTCAATCATTGAAGCTTCAAACAACCTCAAGCAATATTCGTTCACGACTGAGTAGATGTGCATGTCAGTTGGCAGATCAAGGCGAAAAGCATTCTCACCAATCTTCTCAAGTATCTTGAAGGGTCCATACCTGATAGGTTTTATCTTTTTACCTTCACCTTGCATTTTTTCCTTGCTGATATACAGCTAGACTTGGTCTCCAACTTGAAAACTATGCTCCATCCGATGCTTATCATGCCTAGCCTTGAATTTGGCCTAGCTCTTTTCCAATTGTTCATGTACTACCTGGTGGATCTCCTGGATCTGTTAAATGAACCTAGTTGCTTTGTCCACATCATTGTGTCTATCAACCATGGTATCTTTACCAAAGACAAAATCCAAAGGAGACCTTGGTATGAAACCAAAACAGGTCTCAAAAGGAGATCTATGTGTAGAAGAGTGTTTAGCTCTATTGTAAGCATGTTGCACATAGCACAAGTGCTCATCCCAAAGCTTAGGATGTTTGCTGCAATATCCTCTCAGTAACTGGATCACTCTCATGTTATTTACTTCTGTCTAGCCATCTGTTTGTGGATGAAAAGTTGTTCTTTTCTTTAATTTGGTGTCCATTAGTTCCCACAGACAGGACCAAAACTTCCCCACAAATCGGATGTCTCGATCATATATAATAGAAGTGGGTAATCCAAAATGAACCCATACATGTTCAAAAAATAATTTTGCAGTTTGTTCAGCTGTAATCTGTTTACTACAGGGTATCAAAATACACATTTTGTTGAACCTATCTACAACAACATATAGATAATCATGACCTTTCCTAGATTTAGGAAGTCCTCCAACAAGATCCATGGAAATGCTTTCCCAAGGGTGAGAAGGAACTGGTAATGGAGTGTATAAGCTTAGTTTTTTGTTGTTGGGCTTGCTTTTAGCACACATAGCACATCCCTTTACATATCTAGAAATTATCTCATTCATTTTCGGCCAATAGCAGAACCTTTGCAGTTGTGCAACTGTTTTACTTACCCCAAAGTGACCTGATATCAGAGAAGTGTGTGCTTCCCTAATTATCTTTGCTCTCTCTGTTGGATACCTATACCAATAGGTTTCATATTTCATGATTGGCAAATTCAAGTGCCAACTATGTTCTACTTTGCTGCTACAAAGGTTCCATATTTGCAGGAAAAGACAAGGTGTGTACATGCTCTCATGCCCATTAAAGTTCTGATGGATCACCCAACAGTCTAATCTGGGTCATGCCATGTTTTCAATTTATGTTGTAGAATAGAGAAAGAAATCTGTCCAAACTTTTTAATCTTGGCAGATCAGTAGTTAGGCAGAGAAACTAGGGTTCCCAACTGCTTAATCTGGGTCCTTGGAAGAAGTAAGGTTAGTGCTAGATAGGAAATGAAAGCAAAAAGCCAATGGAAAAGAAAAGGCACACAAAGGGTTTGCAAGTCCAAGTGCACCCTCCAAGAAGAAATAAAAAATGTTAGGCTAAATAATTGGGTAGGTAAATGGGGTTACAGAAATGGTGTTCCCCCCAAGATCAACTTTGCTAACCAAGTACAGGCAAAACAGCACAGTGGAGCATGTCTAACTCTCCTTCTTCCCTCTGTTTACCACTCATGACTAACACCCCTGCACCAGGTATGTTCATAAGGGAGACTCAAAGCTTTATGATGGTTCTTATGGCCTTTAGAAGCCACATTTCTTGTGTAAAGTTCGTTTCATTTTGATCTACTCTTTACACTAAGTTGTTTTCAAGAAAACTTAGTAGTATTGGTCTTCATTCACATTTTCCCCCCATATTAACCTCTAACTCTATTTATCTAGCTCGCTATGCTCCACCTCCCCTATTATTATAACACCATGGTGTATAAACCCTAAACAAGTATAAATATCCCCCCCTTGGCATTCTAGCCATATGTTCCACTACCAGGGCATTGGATTAACATCTGGTTAAGCTCAAGAACCCAAGCCTAACCCCTTTTCTCTATCAGAACCTACCCACTTAGCCAACTCTCCATTTTTGCCTAAAAACCCTCGGAGGAACCCTTGTTGAGCACCCTTATACCACTAAAAGGCAAAAAATATGATGAAACCTACCTTCCCCGCCTTATCCTAAGGTCAGGAGCCATTATACACCTTTTTCATAAAAATACATCAAAACCCGCCTATCCTAAGTTTTGCCCTTCATATGCCTTGTGTGAAAAATTGCATGAAAAACCTTTATTTTTGCCTTTTCCTAATGTCGTCGGACAAATATGATTTTATTAAAGAAAATCATTAAAAACTATTGAAAATCATTCATAAACCGAAGGGTCCCGCCGGGCGCACTTGCCGATAAATATTATTATTTAAAGCCGCTCATTAACATTATCCGCCGTGCAGCTTGTTGGCCCGATATCCGTCAGATCGCGGCCTTTCCAGATCAACGGTTATTATGGGTTTCGGACGGGCCCGACGTCTGACAGATAACCACCAGTGGTTTTATCCTCCGTGCATATTCCCTGTCCGACAACCGTCAGATCTGGCACTTGAAATCAAACAGTCCTCGTGGATTTCGGAAGGGCCCCGATGTCCGACAGATATCGTCCGATATCTGTCAGACGATGATGTCACGCGGGGACACGCGTAGCTCCCAAACTCCATCGGAGCCCCCTCTGACAGATTCCTTGCCGTGCAGGAGGGGGCCCGATATGACGACACCTGTCCGCCCGCATCACCATCCTGTTGTCGCCTACGTCAACGCCGCGACCGCGCACGCTGCCCTCCATTCGTCCACCTGGCCGCCACCTCATCGCCCCCATGGACCGGTCTCAGGCCACCGCGTCACCTGATGACATCCTGCTGACGTCATCCCACCCGGACCCACTTGCTGACATCACTTAAAAAACGCGCCAATAAGCCGAAAAAGCCATATTTTGACGATTTTTCGTGTTTTTTATCACTTTTTGGAAAAAGAACCTCTGCTCTCTCTGCATGCATATTACGACGAACAGTTTGCCAGCCAACTCCAGACCATCCACAGAAGTTCAAAGCGCGAACCCAACTGCTGTTTCGTCCTGAGCAACTTGTCAAACAGGTATTTTCCCGTGAACCTCCTCGCTACCTGGTTTATTCACAGTAAATTGTAAAAAAATACCCAAACACGGCAGAAGACTAAGAATTCACCACAAAACCAAACATATCCAGCTCCCCCTCAAAAAATTAACGGTCGAATTCTACTGGTAGAGCCATTTCGCACTAAAATTTAGTGAAAACCCTTCTCTGTTCGCGCAGTCGTGAACCATATCACATAACTTGCTCCTAAATTATCAAAGGAGGTCTACTAAATACTGTAAAAATCCTTCTCAGAGAATCTAGCAGTATTCTATTCTGCTATAAATCTACCCTCCTCCCCTGCATTTCTCTTAAATCCCACTTTCTCAGACAGCCCATTCATCAGTTGTCAAAAAGCATTTAAGCAGACATGGACATTCCTTCGGCATCAGTAGCCCTCAATGTTACTCCCCTGAATGCCCCCCAAAGAGAGCTGGAGTGGCAAGATTTGGCAGACCTAGATTACCAAATCTCAGAGGACTGCCCATCTAAGTGCAAATTCCACATTCATCTGCTAAATGAGCTCAGAGCCAGGCATAGAGATGGAACAGATATTCTAGGTATTTGGGAATCCTCCCTCCCAATCTTCAAGCTACCTCAGGTCAATCAGTTCCCTGACCTGATTCACCTGTGTGCTGTCTGCTATGATCCCATGCAGAGGGCTGTGCTCAATCCTCAAGGTGCAGTAGTGTTTTATACAACCCCTGAGGCCATCAGGGAAATGCTCCAGTTCAAAACCCAGAAGAAGTTGGTTCCTTTGTCCCTGCTGGACCTGATCAACTGGGGAGCCAAGGTACTAACAGAAGCACAGATCCTAAAGCTGAATCATTTGTTTATCACAAACTCTGACACAGTGCTGCACCCTCCCATTTTTTATGGCTACCTAAATCAGCTGGGTCTGGACCTGGCATACATGATAAGCTCAGTTTTGGGATACAAATCAATGGAGTTTATTGAGGAAACTGTACTAGTGATGATGACAATGTTTTCCCCCGGTAAGACCCACATTTGTTATGATTATGCTACATATATCTCAGACAAGATACATGAGCAATTTCTACACTTGTCCAGAGAGAATGTGTTCAGATACACCTCATACATTTATCATCTAATTCTGTACCACCAACATGAGAAGTTCTCCTTTGAAATCAAGAGAACTGATGCAGCAGGAAACCCTAGGTCAGTGGTATACTGGACCTCAGTCTTCCACATCCTCACATACTCTCCATACACATACTCTAAGTTCATAGTCCTATTCATCCATCCAGCTATGTCTCTCTTTGTAACTTCACCCCCTCCAAGACTATTTGATGAGATGCAGAGGATTCTGCAGCTATCCAGTGCCTACAGCATAGGGGATTGGTACTTTTACCAACACTTCACTGTGATCAGAATATATGGGTGTGAGCTGCGCCCATAAAAATTGCCCAGGTATGTGCCTATGAGACTCTTTGCCTTGGAATATTTCAGGCAATTTGGCAATGCCGATCAGGTGCACTTTGCAGGAAGGGGTAAAAAGGCACAGCTCAAAGTTAGAAACCAACTTGGCCACTTTGTCCTTAAACAAAAGAGAAGGATGGAAAGAGGCAGACAGATGTTAGAAGGCCTTGGCCTAAAACAAAGCTTCCTTTGGAAGCCCTATGACCCTAACAACTTCATATCCTTGAAAAGACAGAAATGCAAACTCTCTAGCTATGAGCATGAGAGCATGCTCCACATTCAAAGACATGAAAACCAACCAAAGTGGAGAAGAAACACACTGGAAGAGCCTGTGACTCAAGAAGAACTAGTTGAAAGAGCTAGAAGGCATTTGTTAAAAATCGCTGACTTAGAATGTCCTTCTCAGGTGCTTTCTCTGCCAAAGCCTCAAACAAGAGCAGCTGCTTCATCTTCTGCAACACAACAAGAGGCAGTGCAAACCACAAATCAAGGACAGAGCAAAGGCAAGGAAAAAGCCATGGAAGAACCACAGGGCCAACAGGGCCAACAACAGCAGCCCCAGCAGGAACAACAACAAGGAGACCAACAGGGTCAGGAAAAGCAGACAGGAGAGGCCCAAATGGCTACCCAAGAACAGACAACACCAATGGCGCCTCCAAGACAGGATTCTAGAGTTAATTCCTCCATCCTCCAAACCCCTCAAAGGGAGGATGTTAGCAGAAAAAGAGAGAGGGAGACTCCCCTCACTGAATCACCAGAGAAGAGACAAAGGTTAAATCCCTTCTTAGAGGAGGAAATTCCAAGTATGGAGGCTTCTGCCAGCTCCTTGCAACAGGAGCAAGACAGGGCAGCATTAGGAGAGGTGAGCTCCTCAGGGCAGCAACAGGGAACAGGTGCAAGCATAAAATAGCAATTCAAAGATGCCAAAAGAAGGAGTGAGCCAATAAAGATTCGGCTCTATAATCACCTGCTAAACATGGCTCCTGCAAATCAACAAAGGCTCATGTCTGCATTTGATGTGCAGGAAGGCAAGATGATAATCAGCCACTTCACTCCAACAGTGCAGCAACCACAAACAGCTGCAGACTACATCAGGACTAATCTGGAGGTCCTGTCAAAAGACATCCACCCAATGGATCAGATTGAGCTTCACAAACAGAAGAGTGAGATGGTCTATGCCACCTTGGCAGATAAGACCTTGGTCAACTACAGGCTGCAAAATAGCCTGAACAATACTGCAGCACAGCTTGAGTTGGAAAAGGCTTCCTCTCAAGCTAAGGATAACAGGATCAAAGCCTT
>APFE031066596.1:104089-116631 GCA_000404065.3 Pinus taeda
CCCCCCCCCCCCCCTTGGGGGAGCATCGTCCTCAGTGTTCTATGACACCTATGACCAACAAACCGTTGAAAACAAAACATGCTGCCTATGGAGCTTTATAAGCCAACTCAATGTAGTATTTATAGTGACATCCTGCCGAAAACATGACAATCATACCATTTAATGGAGATTTATAACACAACTCATTACGGTATTTACAATCTCTACCACATATACACATTTGCTTCAACCAACAAATAATCATATTTTCTGTGGAGCTTTATAAATCTAGCTTGATACAATATTCAAAATAAAAGACACATATATACATATGCACATTTTCTCTAACTAATAAATAAAAGGATATGATGCCTACATTTACAACTAGGGAATCCAAAGGCTCACACCTCCACCCTCAAAGTAATACCAAGATTCACCTCCTTCCCAGGAATTCCAAAATCCACTGTCAAAGTCAAACTTGTATCCAATGTCCAACACTACGATCCTTCCACTAATTGTTCCCTCAAGGAACAATTACTGGTTCATTGTTCTATGGAACACTCAGAATGTGTTTCTGATTCCATTTGGCAATGATAATGACAAAAACCAATGTATTTCCCGACATTCCCTTCTTCTACACAATCCCTCAAGCAATTCGGTCACCCCCTTTCGTGCAATCACAAGCCTTCCAAGTTCCTCAACATCCCCTTTCTGACTGATCCATCCCTTGAGAAGGCTTCCTTGCATTAGAAGGTCCAAAAACCAAGGCATATACCTGCTTCAAATCCATCATATCAGTCATAGCATGCTCATGGAAATCAGTGGACATTATTGGGTACCAGTGTCCAATAATGGCCCCGCTCTTGAATACTCTACTAACATGTTGCTTCCTATTCCAATTCCTTTTTGTTGTTGCTACTAATTCTTGTAGTTAGTTTCTGTTAGGTTCCTATACCAATAGGTTTCATTTTTCATGATTGACAGTGGAAAGGATAAATATGTTCATCACTGCATCTTGCAAAGGTTCCATATTGTGTATATAGACAAGGAAAATTAAAAGATGAAAAGAGGGTAAGCCTTAAAAGAATAATCAAAAGGAAAGAAAATCAATTGGTCAGAAAGAATAGTGAAAATGAACCCCAAATCAAAGACCAGGAAAGTGGCCAGTCAAAATGCCATTACTATCTTGTTGGCAGCATCACAATGTGCAAATACTGCTGCTAATCATACTTGATGGATGGCCCAACAGTTCAATTTGGACCATGCCATGTTTAAATTATTTGTTGCAGAATAGAGAATGATTCCTATCCAAACAGCTCAAGCTTGGCAGATGACTAGCTAGGTAGAGAAATGAAGAAGCCCAACTGCTTAATCTGGGTCCTTGGAAGAGATAAGGGTAGATGTAGATAGGAGGGCAGTTAAAAGAAAAGAGGATAATCAGGGTTTGCTAATCTAAGTGCACCCAGCTCAAGGAAGAAAAAATATTAGGATTGTTAGGCTGGGTAAGTAGTTTGAGGTTGCAGAAAGCAAGTGTGTGATCATTATTTGGCTTATCAAGAAGGACTCATTTCATTCATGGCATTGACACCATGGCAATGGCCTGATGGTACAGTAATGGAAGCATGACTAATTTCCCTTTCCCCCAAAGATCATTTACTAATACTTCCCAAAGACCTTGGGATCTGCCCAACAGTCTTATTTCAATTCATTCTAGTACCAGTCCCAAGTCAAATTCTCAGTTGACTAAAGGAAAAGAAGCCACATTTATTGTGTAAAAATCATCATTCTGATTTCCATTCCTTTTCTGTGTCTAAGTTTCGTTTCATAAGCTTAGCATTTTCCCTTGCATTTTCACTTCACAAAGTCATATTAACAGCTAATTTTATTATTTAGCTCCTTAACATTGCTTCCCTTCCCTAATTCTACAATAGCTAATGCAATCCCAAAAATCTATTTAATACCCCACCCCATAGCAATATAGCTATATAAGTCAGTATTGGGAAATATTTAGTCCATCTGGGACTAATATTAACCCTCCCCTCTTCTAAACACTATGGAATCAACTAAATTTTGGTTGACATTAATCTCCATAGGGTTTCCCGCTCACAAACCCCATTTTTCCTGCCCGCGCTAATGTTTAAATGTTTGTTTATATGTTGAATTAAACATAAAGCGGACGCATTCACATAACCCGCTCTAAACCAAAGTTTAAAACCCACCCCCTGCTTATATTTTTTATTTTATTATTATTTTATAACCCGACGGGCTCCACAGTTAATCTTCCGCCGCCCCATAACCCCCGCCAGCCGTCCGATGACCGGCCCCCCGGATCCAAGGATGGGCGGTCATTTTCATTCAAAAGGCGGCGGATGTTTAGCGTCCAAGGGATTGGCGGTTTCCCCGCCGTACCCCTGCCACGCGTCGCCTTCCCGGTGTGTTCGGAGGCCCCTCCCCCGATACTGCTTATGCCGAAAGGTGGTGCGGGGAGAAAAATGGATACCACCCTCCGCCCCTTGATGTCAATGCCACGTCATCTGTGACGTCACCTCCGCATCCGCACTATGCCGCCATGCCATTGCCACCTAATCCGCCCGCGTCCACGCCTTGCCGCCGTGTCATGTGCCACCTCACCACCCACGTTAGAAGTCCACGTCATCCTGCCGTACCTGGGACCTGTTGATGATGTCATGCTGACGTCATCGCCAGAAAGCGCCAAAATTCCCAAATTTGCATAAAACAACGCAAAAATACCTTTTTATGTCATTTTCATTGGTTATTTCCGGAGCGCTGTGCATGCCATTTTACGTCAATTTGCTACCCAACCTGGAATTTAGCCATCCAAGCTGCTGCTACCTGCAAATTCGACTCAATTGCTCGCCATTGTACCAGGTCAACACCCTCGACGCCGTGAAAACCAGGTATTTTCCCACAGTAAACCTTTTTACCCTTGCTTTCACCATTTTGTCCATTTTTACCTGCATAAAATTCTGCAAACACCCACACTGAGCCAATTATGTACCCAAGTGTTGTCTAAGTTCTCTGGTTAGCCTCCTCTTCCCACAAAGCTTAGTAGACGTGCGTCTGTTTGCGAAATTCACTTGAAAAATTTGTTTTGAGATCCTGTGCTGTGGACAGAGGTTCACACAGATGTTCACCAACCACTCTCACCAAATTTATTTATGCAAAAGTCCACCTACTCAGCTCAAAGACATTTCTATTTGCCCTGCAGTTGCCCCACAAATCTATCAACCAAGATAAATTATGTTGAAAATCTGTAATTTCTCCTTTGACGCACTTTAAAAACAACAAAAGCCACTGCCAAATACAAATTCAGTTTGCAGTTTGCAATAGTTGCACTAAATCCTGGTTTCAAGTACTGGCACAGAAAGGATTTCAATATGGCCGCTCCAGCAGCTTTAAATGTTGCTCCTATCAATGCACCTAACAAAGATCTTGAAAAGCTAGCTTTAACTGACAGGGATTATCTAATTTAGGATTTGGTGGGAGACAGAAACCACTTGGATACCTTCTTCCAGGTGAGAAATAGTTACTTAAACAATAGTGACATGTATGGAATTTGGGAGTCAAACTTGCCCATCTATTTCTTTCCTTTTGTAAACATCTTCTCTGAGATAATTCATCTCTGTGCTGAAAATTATGATCCAAGCCTGAGAGATGTCAAGTCTCCATCTGGGAGCATACTCTTTCATATTAGTCCTGATTCCATCAATCAGATGCTGAATTTCAAACAGACTCAACTGTTCATCCATTTCTCCATGAAATACCTGTTGGGTGAAGGCCCCAAACTCTCCAGCACTGAGATTTCTAGAATTGCAAAGACCTTCATGAGAGCAGACCGCCAACTTACAGGGCCACCTCCTTTCCTATATGTCAATTTCAATGAGGTAGGCAAGCTGCTTGTAGACATGATATCCTCTGTGTTAGGTTTCAAAACAAGTGAGCATATTGATGAAACAGTGTTGGTCCTCTTGTCTGCATATAGCCTTGGAAAGCCCCCTACTGTTAAGTACAACTATGCCAAGTTCATTGCCACTAAAATGCATGACCAACTGATCAAGCTAGACAGGGAGGTAGTATTCAAATATTCATCATATATCTATCATTTGTTCATGTACTATCAGTCAAATAGTTTCCAATGCCCCATCAAAAAGCTGGATTCACAGGGTGAAAGGAGGTCTGTTATCTTTTGGTCATCAGTTTTTCATCAAGTCCAGAGCTCTCCATATTCTTACTGTGAGTTCATTGACCAATTTGTTTATCCAGTCTCATGTCTCTTAAAAAGAACTCCTCCTCCTAGATTGTCATATGACATGCAGAAAATATTGCAGTTGTCTAAGAATTATAAAATAGGTGATTGGTATCTATACCGAAACCACACTGTCATTAGGATCTATGGTTGTGAGCTCTGTCCCTACAGGCTCCCAAGATATGTACCCATGAGATTGTTTGCCTTGGAATACTATAGGAAACTCATTAACTCAGATCTTACTCATTTTCATAGTGCCAAGACGAAAGCTAGCCTGAAATTCAAAGACCATCTAGGCCCCTTTATCATGAACAAGAAAGAGGGTTGGCAAGATGTTGATCAAATACTGGGCAACAACTTAAACTAAAAAGGAGTTTCTGGTGGGTCCCTTATGACCCTGATGGCTTTATCAGTGCTAGAAGAGTCAAATATAGGCTGTTAGCCTATAACCGTTGTCAAATTCCACAAATTGAACAATATGCCAACAAAGATGAGGGGGTGCCAGACACATTAATTGAAGAATTCACTCAAGAAGAGATAATGGAGCAAAATGTCAAAGATTTAGAAAAAACTTTTGACTTGGATTCTTTTCACCAGGTGACATTTAAGCTGCCACACCAAGTTGGGGAAGGCACATCCACTTCTACAGCTGCAAAGGCTACCCAACAAATATGTACAACAACAACAGCTACAACAAAGGGAAAATAAGTGATGGATGCACAGTAGGAAACAGAGACAGAACAACCCACCACTTCCAAAGATCAGAGTCAAGGGCAAGCCTCTCCACAGCAGACTAAGACATCACAAATTCCAGTCTTGCAAACTCCTCTTAATGAGGAGAGAGGTAAAAAACAGGATAGAGAGGAGCCCACACCTCCAAGTGGGTCAGCACAACAACCAGAAGCCAAGAGGCAAAGAATTGATCCTCAGGCTGAAGAAGAAATCAGTGAAGAAATTGTACAGAGCTAGAACAGAGAGAGAGAGTCCAGCCAGCAGACTGCTACCAGCTCATTCCAGCAGGAACAAGGTATGCAGCATAGTACAGAGGTGTCTTCTTCTACGCAGCAAGGCAAATAGCCAGCTGGTATTAAAGGAATTTTCATGGAAAGAAAGGCACATAATGAACTATTGAGAATACAACTTTATGATCAATTCTTGAAAACAACACCCTCCAAGCAAGAAAGATTGATGGCAGCTTATGATATCAAGGAGGACAAGATGATTTTAACTCATTTTAAGCCTAAAGTTCCACACTCCAAATCATTTGCAGATTACATAAAGACAAACATGGAAGTCCTCTCTAAGGACATACATCCAATGGATCAAATTGAATTGCATAAGCAAACAAGTGAAATGGTCTATGCCACGCTTGCAGACAAGGCCATGCTGGCCCATCAATTAAAAGAATCATTCAAAAATACAAATACTCAATTGGATTTAGAAAGGATGTCTTCCACTGCCAAGGATAACCGAATAAAAACTTTGGAGGACATTATTGTTGATCTAGGACATAATCCTAAGGATCCAAAGGGTATCAAGGCCCTTATAAAGAAGAAAGAAGATGATATTGTTGCACTCAGAAAGCAGGCAAAGCTGCCTGCAACCATTCACCCTCAAACTGCATAACTTGTACAGGAAAAAGAGGTTGATGACACCATGGATTTTGCTTCTAAAGATGAATCAAAGAATACTACAGATGGAGGGAGAATTGGAGAAAGCCTTGCAATACAAACAGGGGGAGTCAACCTCCCAGCCACCTCAAACAGCTACAACTCTTGGCCCTGCTCCTCCTACACAAACAATAGCAGCCCCACTTGCCATTCTAGCACCCACAACGACTACATCAACTACAGATGCTACAACAACAACAACAGCAGCACCAAAATCTAGCATGAGTACGGAGGACCTAATGAAAGCTATCAAGGAGCTTGAAATTCAGGTGACAGAAGTAAAAGAGGCCAAAGAAAGGTTGGCCAAGCTAGAAGCCAGTTATGAGAAGTCCAAAATGACAGTGGCCGAGAAGCAAAGGGAAATAAAAGCCCTAGAGACCAGAGTAAAAACCTTAGGAAAAGAACTGTCTCTAGACCAAAATATGACTGAGATTAAAAATATTTTGTGGGCCAACATTGGCCAATCAATCAATGACCAATGGCGATCAATTCAGGCTATACATGAACAAATTGAATTAATAGGCATGGCTTAATTTGAAATTCACAAGGCCAGAGCAGCATTGGGGATTATGCCTGAGCAGCCCAACAAGATGATCCATTTCCTGAACACTCACACTAAGGAAGAATTGGCAGCACTGGATATTAACAGTCGAACAGATACTATCCTGACAGCAAAGAAGGTGCTGACCCTGAGAAGTTTTGTACAGACTTTGGAAAGGAAATGTCAAGAGATGCAGGAAGAAATAAATGACTTCAGAACAAAAATAACAGCATTCCAAAGCAAAGGATTTCCCAGCCTAGTGACTGGTGTTGGAAAACTATTGTCCTGTGAACAATATACCACCAGAATCAACAATTATGTTGAAAATCAGATTACAACATCTACAAGCTCCACAGAAGAAGCAAGACCTCCCTCTGGACAATCTCTTTATGATAAATTGGAGAATCTATTTTTTATTGAGCATGAGATTAATCATCTGTATGAAGCTCCTCCAAATTTCTTTAGATATACTGAAGCTGATGAAACACTCATAAAGATAAGAAGACATCAGCTACCTCCAGCTGACTGGTGGCAATCAATGCTGGAAGTATTGCCCATGTGATTTTGTTCTATTCTCCCTTTTGTCAGCTTCAGATTTCAGTTATAGTATAGGTCAACAAAGAATCAAACATGCAGGCACTACAGGAAGCATCAAGGCAGTGACTCAGCAAAGCACTAAGACAACATGCCCAGCAAATGCATATTAAAGACGCAGCTACAACCAACTTTGTTGATCCAAAAAGTCAAAGCTTGTCTGACAAAAGACAGCTAGCACACCAATAGTAACTACCGCAGTTATTTCTTTCATTTACTATCTTGACAGAGTTGGTGATGTAATTTATTACACAATGACTCAACATCTAGATATTTTATCTCATATTTTGTATATATATAGCCCCCCATAGAACGTATTGGGGGTCGGTTTTGGTGAATCTCTCTTTGAAGAGATGCATTGTATATCTTAGACTTTTTTCTAATATAAATTGCTGGTGAAGTTCCTGGTCTCTGTACTGTCTGAAGGTGGAAATGAAGGACTGTGTAATGCTACGGAGTTCCTGTGTCGTTTAATGGAACAATAAGTTACTCTAAACTATGTTTTGTCTTTCTATGTATGAAAAAATTCACACGTGTTTCATGATCTTAGCAACAGGGAAAAATAATAGCTTAGGACTTGTTTAAATACACCCTCTGCTCAATCTCTGTTTCTAAATATGTTTTCTTCAGAATTAGTCATGAATATGAATTCTTAATTTCTCATGTTTAAACTGATTCTCTCATTTTGAATACTATTTAGGAATTCTTAACTGCTCTTAAATAATATTCTCACTTTCTCCCCCAATCAGCGTAGTGGAAGATTCTTGACTGCCTTTCAATCACTGATCTCATGCTTTCATCTCCCAAATTTGAAGAATTGTTCCACAAATTCCTATCTTGCTTTGCAGCAATACCATTCCCTCAAAGAAATACTTCAGCAGTACACCATCATGAACTCCATTGCCCAATGGTTTAGACTGTTCTGTAATATGTACACCAGCCCTGTTTGAATTCATCATCCAACCAAATTTAAAACAAAATCAGTGCACCATAACTAGCCTAAAATCAGCCCCAAAACAATGCTAAATTATAAAGAGAGAGCCCTCTCTGGTTGCAGGCAGGCTAGGACCTGTAACTGAAAGACTGGTTAGTGGTTACCTCGGCCGTATTCCCTATAGGAAGCAGGGAACAACTTGAGTGATAACAAGAGGGTTACCATAGGAATAAATTGTGTAACATAGAGATCCTAAATTACATAGTGACAACCATTTCAAGATCAAGCTCCTAAAAGCTAGAAAAAGGTGTGTATTTTTTTTTTTTAAATTTCATTAATTTTGTCTGAAAAACTAGTTTGAAGTGATTCCAAGGGGATATAGTGAAGCATAGGTATCATTATTGGGTTCTAAAACTCATCCTAACTAAAACAATTCTACACCCATTAAGCCCTCAGAAATTTCTATTATGACACATGAAGAGGAAGAATTGCAACATGATATATCAAAATTACGAGCCCAAGTTCAACAAATTTTCACTTGACAAAGAGAAACCAAAAATGAACTAAAAGGTGACATGGATGGTTTAAAATTAGACATGGATGGTTTAAAAGGAGACATGAATGTTTTAAAATCAGACATGTAAGGTTCGAAGGAAGTTTTGACAAAGTTGCTGTAAGAAAGGCTTCCCCATGGTGACAAGGTAATCCATGAAAATACTAAAATAATCATACTAAAATAATGGTCATGCTTCTCATGAACATCATGAAACTAGTAAGAGGAAGAAAGTGTATGATCCTTGTAAGCATTGTGGTAAAAATAACCATCCTGAAAAGAATTTCTTTAAAGCGAAATGCTTAATGGCTAGGGCTAACAAGAAAAATTCTAATGAATCTCAAGTAGCTTTATGTGCATCTATTGTTTCATTTAGCAATTGTTCTTCTAATGTGGAATGGATAATTATTATGGTGATTCTAAAAATATGGCTGGTAATGATTCTTTATTTACGTCTTATGACACTAATAAGCACTCATCTTAGAATGTTTCTATTGGTGGTGGTAAACAACTTTCCATAATTGGTTATGGTAATATTAATGTTGCTAATGGTAAATTGGAATATGTTTTTCATTTTCAAAACATACCCATCATCTTGCTTTCTATTTATCGTGCATGTCATAAAGGTTTTAAATTTGAAGCTTGGCCTGATAAATATGTTCTTAAAGATATCAATCGAAATTACAAAGTAGTCTCTTCTGGTCCTGTTGATCATACATCTGGTTTATATAAATTTACCAGTTTTAATTCAACTAAGATACAACCCTTGTATTCCTACGTTGCTCATGTTGATGAACTAAGTCAATTATGGAATGAAAGGTTGGGTCACTTGAACTATGGTAAAATGAAAATGCTAAATAAAATGGTTCATGGTTTGCCTAATGTTTCTTCTACTACTGGTGTTTGTGAAGGATGTGTTCTTGGTAAACATGATAGAGAAATGTTTGATAAAGTTAAAGCCTGGTGTGGTAAAGCACCTTTACAATTAATTCATAGTGATATCTATGGTCCTCTTGAAGTTCCTTCAATATCTCATACAATTTATTTTCTTACCTTTATTTATGACTTTAGTAGAACCTTGGGTTTATTTTTTGAAAAATAAAAGTGAAACATTTGTAAAATTTCAAGAATTTAAGTCAATGGTTGAAAATGCATCTGGTAAGAGTATTGAAATCTTGTGTTTTGATAATGGGGGAGAATTTTTTAAGCAAAAATTTGATGCATATTTATCTAAACATGGTATTCAACATCAAAATATTGTTCCTTACACGCAACAAAATGGTGTTGCTGAAAGGAAAAACATAACTTTAGTTGAGATGGCTAGATGTATGCTTTATTCTAAAGGATGGCATAAGAAATTTTTGGCTGAAGCCATCTTTTGTGATAATTTTATTTTAAATAGAGTTCCTACTAAAGATGTTAAGCATGTTACCCTTGAGGAAAAATGGAATGGATGTAAACTGGATATTAGTAATTTTAAGGTGTTTGGTTGTGAATGTTGGGCTCATATTCATGATCAAAAACAAAAAAAGTTAGAACCCAAATCTCACAAGTGTATCTTCATTGGTTATGATGAGAATTCCAAGGCTTATAGACTGTTTGATCCTTCTAATCAAAGTGTCATAATCATAATGGTTTTTCAATTTCATGAAGTCTCTTCCCAACTTGAGTTTGTAGAATCCCATGTTACCCTGAATTTACCAATACCACCTGTTACTCCTATTGCTGTTACTCCTTCTTCAAGTTCTGTGGCTCTTATTGATCTTGATTCTTCCTCACCCTCAAGTATTCCACCTGAAACTCATGAAGCTCCTGAAGTGACTCATGTTCCTTCTACTCTTCCTGTTTATGCTTGGAAAACTCTTGAATCTATAGGTAGTGAGGTTAGAAATCCTTCTGACACTCGTCAAACTAGATATAACCTTGCTCTTATAACCAAAGTTTTGGCCACATATTATCCTACTACTTATGCTCAAACTAAGGGTAAGCCTCATTGGGAAGAAGCTATGTCTGCTGAATATGAATCTCTTTTGAGAAACAAGACCTGGTCTCTTGTTCCTCTTCCTTTAGGAAATAATTTAGTTGGCTGTAATTGGCTCTATAAAACTACGTTCATTGGAAAAGGATAGATCGAAAAGCATAAAGCTAGATTAGTTGCAAAAGGTTTTAATGAACTTGAAGGTATTGCTTATAATGAAATTTTTTCTCCTGTTGCTAAAATGAACACAATAATAACCATTTTATCACTTTTTGCATCTTATAAGTGGGAAATTCATCAAATGGATGTTAAAAGTGCCTTTTTAAATGATGATCTTACTGAAGAAATTTATATGCAATAGCCTCCTAGTTTTATTTCTACTGAATCCTCAAGTTTAGTATGCAAATTAAACAAACCTTTATATGGTCTCAAATAAGCTTATAGGGCTTGATATGATAAAATTGATGCATATTTCTTGAATAATGGTTTTAAGCATTGTATATCTGATCCAAATATGTATGTTAAGAACTTTGGTGATAATGTCATCATTATTGTTTTATATGTGGATGATCAATCTATCACTGATAGTCAGCTTGTATTAATTCAAGATATGAAAATTGCTATTCAGAAATAGTTTTAGATGATAGATCTTGGTACATTGCACTATTTCTTGGGTCTTCAGATTTGGAATATGGCTGATGGTATTTTTCTCTCTCAGTAGAAAGCATGCGATAGATTTATTGGCTCGTTTCCATATGAGTGATTATAAACTTGCTCCTATGCCATTTCAATCCAGTGTAAAGTCAATTGTTGAATGTACCACTCCACTGGTTGATACTACTCTTTATCGTCAGCTCATTGGTGGTTTGATATATTTAACTCACAGCAGACTAGATCTCCCTTTTGTAGTCAATATGGTTTCTCGATTCATGCAACAACCTCGTGAAATTCATTCGTAGGCAGTGAAGAGAATTTTGCATTATTTACATGGGAGATTGCATTATGGTGTATTTTTTTTTTTTTTTTAGGCTATGGTTCACAGACACCCTGGTCAACGCCGAAGGGAATCTAGCCTCGTGGCCCACTAGCTAGGCCTAACCCCAAGGGCTTCGGGGAGAATGGACCCTGTGACCTCCCGATGGCGAGGCACTGATTTTGACCAGCTGAGCTAACCCGTGGGGTTGCATTATGGTGTATTTTATTTCAGCAGTGCTACAATTTTACTCTCTGGTTATACAAATTTTGATTGGGTAAGTGACAATTTTGATCGACGGTCAACTGTTAGTTACATATTTAAACTTGGTTCATGTCTGATCTCTTGGTCCAACACGAAGGTGAATATTATTTCTTTATCTTCATGTGAAACAGAGTATATAGTAGCTAAAGAAGCAACTAAAGAAGCTATTTGGTTACGACATCTTCTTACTAAGCTTGGTATCATTCCAAAATCGTCCACTGTGTTGAAATGTGACAATGAGGGTGCAATTCAGCTTGCTTATAATCCAGTATATCACTCCAAGACGAAGCATATCGACCTTGATGCTCATTATATTCGAGTTCTTGTCACCGATGGTATTCTTTCTCTGGAGTATTGTCCTACTGAGCAGCAGGCAATCAATATCTTCACCAAATCCTTGATAGAAGTGAAGTATGTGCATCTTTGTTCTTTGCTTGGGATGAGGAAAGTTTTTATCAAGGGGGAGCAGTAATGACTCCTTCCTTCCTTAGTGTTAGGTTAGGATGGCACTCTTCTCCCATCCATTATTAATGGGGAGTGTTGGAATATGTTATGTTCCTTGGACGAGAGTAATGTCTTTGTATTATGTTGGAAGTTGTCCACAATCTTATGTAAAAGGGTAATACATTATATCCCATATTTATTATGGCATAGTATACTCTTGTATGCATTTATTATATAAAGAGGTGCTATTTTGGAGAATTATATTATCACACATTTAATATGTGAGAGTAATTTCTCCACATCTCTGTGTATATAATAGGGTCAAGGGAGACTCTTAAGGCATAT
>APFE031066603.1:712-28290 GCA_000404065.3 Pinus taeda
TTTCAACCAAGGCTCTGAAGGATTGGAATTTTTCGAATGCTTCGTCCTTTTGCTTCATCATTCCTAACCAAACCATCTTGGAGAAATCGTCAATGAATAATATAAAGTATTCTTCTCCTCGAGGTGACCTTGTCCTAAATGGACCACATACATCTGTATGGACTAGCTCAAGAGGCCTATTGGCTGATCCTTCCTTTTAAGGGAAGTTAGTTCTGGTTTGCTTACAAACTGACATGATTTGCATATGGTGTTGTCTGGAATTTTGATGTTTGGAAGAGCACGAACTGCCTGGTATTTGCATGCTTTCCTTATTTGTGCAAAGCTTAGATGCCCCAACCTCCAGTGCCATAACCAGTGTTCATCATCCTTGCTCAAATAGCATTGTTGTTGTCCTTCTTCAAATATGTATAAATTATTTGGAGTTCTTTTGCCTTTGATCATTGTTCTTCATGTATCAAGATCACGAACACTACACCCATCTGATCAAAATATTACCTCGGTTCCATTATCACACATCTGACTGACACTCAATATATTATGCTTCAAGCCATCAACATACAAAACATTTCCAGCTTTGAACTTTTCTTTCAACTGAGCATTGCCTTTTCCTTTTATGGCTGCAAGGGTATCATATCCAAAAGAAACTTTCTTTCCCTTTTCTAAAGCAATATATGATTCAAGTTTTTCTTTATCGCCTGTCATATGCTTCGAACATCCACTATCAATGTACCATAGATTTTCCTGTCCTTCTGCATAAAATGCTATCCCACATCTTTCTGCTTGTGGTTCCTTTATCATCCATGTTCTGGTGCTTGAGGTTTGTTCCTTTATCTGTCAAAACCTGCTCCTGCATTCAGAATCTTCATGACCGAAGTTATTACAAATAGAACATTCAATTTCATTTTCAAGCGCCGAAAAGTTGTTATAGGTCCTTTTCGTAATCCCAGTCATACTTCTTTGCTTTTGACCTTCTCTAGTCATGATTGTCTTATAGGCAACACATTGAGCTGCTTTGTGACCAAAGTTATGGCAAGAGAAACATTGGCCATTGAAGAAACTTCTGCGATTATCAAATCTACCAGCCAAATGATTGTAGTTTCGATTGTCATCCATTCTTGAAGAAAATTTGGAAGATTTTACCTGAGGTTGGTTGTAGCTTCTATTTGTCCTTAAGGTAGCTTGCCCCCGATTTTTTTGATAGTCTTTGTTCGTTCTTGATGAAGACTGTCCCTGATTTACCTGATGATTTCTATTAGGCTTTTACTCACCCCTTGTTACTGCATCAAGATAACTTTTGGAGGTGGAAGCTTGAGATGTTTCACAATTATACCCCAGACCTGTCTTGATTAGAGGGGAATGCTACACATTGATAATCTCATCCAGAGTTTTAGATCCTTTAACAAATTTAAGATTAAGGGCCTTTGTTTTCTCAATTTCTTTTCTAAGGTCAAAAATTTCACATTCTAACTTCTCAAGAAATTTTTCTTTTTCATCAAGTTGAAATTGCAAAGTATCAATGATCACATCCTTTTCTTCTAAACATGTTCTGAGTCTAGAAATATCTTCATAAAAACCATCCACATCTATAGCATCCAAGTAATCATCATCTTCAAAGGCCATTAAAAGTTTATAGTGATTACCTCATTCATCTTCATCGTTATTTGATAGTCCATCACTATCTTCATGAGTGTGATAGCTTTTCATATTTGCATTCTATTTCTTGTTCCATCTAACATGTTCCTTCCCCTTGTCAATCTTATCCTTATGAGGACATTTGGTAGCATAGTGACCTACTCTTCCACAAGAAAAACATTTGAAAGGTAACTTACCTCTGAATCTTCCAGTACCCCGTTGAAAATTTCTGACAAAATTTGATTCTTCTTCTTCTTCTGACACATGTCCTGACTCATAGTACTCTCCTTTGCCTGAAGCCTTGAAGGCAGCTACTCTCCTGTCTGATGGACCTCCTTTCTTCATTTCATAAGCAGTTAGAATTCCATGCAGCTATGACATTTTAAGGTTTTGTAGATTCTCCTTTTCTTCTATAGTAGAAACTTTAGATTCAAATCTAGAGGACAAAGATCTTAGAACTTTTTCAACCACAACAGCCTCTTTTATTTCTTCACCCAAATTTGTCATACAATTAACAATCTCATTTACACGAAGAAAATAATTAGCCACACTTTCATCATTATACATCTTGATATTTTCATACTGAATCCTGAGGGTTTGAATTTTTGCTCGTTTTACCTGATCATCTCCTTCATAGCTCAGAACAATCTTGTCCCATATCTCTTTTGTGGATTTAAACTGCATTACCTTGACAAATTCTTATTTAGATATGCATCCTAATAGTGTATTGACCTCCTTTGCATTTGTTTCATATTTCTTCTTCTTAGCCGAATCTGTAGGAGTTGCTGATGGAAAAGTATACCCTGTATCTATGATATCCCAGACTTCTGTACCAAGAGATTGAAGATAGGTAGTAACTCTTACCTTCCAATATACGAAGTTTGTCACATCAAAAATCGGTGGCCTGATTGATGCTTCCCTCTCGTAGTTGCTCATGATGATAGATCTTCCTTCAAGCGATCAAGCTTCTCCTGAAGGACCTGCTCTGATACCAATTGTTGGAAATAATACTGAGAGGGGGGGTGAATCAGTATTATCAAATTCTTTTTAGAATATACCTTCCAGATTTATACTTTAATTTATTATTTAAATATTGATCATTAGTTTGTACGTCAGTACCATATAATAATGAGAAAGAACAAGAAATACAGATAATCACACCAAGGAACACCAGATATAAGGTGGAAACCTAATGTGGGTGAAAACCACCTGTTGCGATATGTCTCTATCTTCTTTCAATTAGAAACTTCTTTTACAATGATTTTGTACTGGTGTAGTCCTTTACTAGTACGCAGGTTGCAACCTGCAGAGAGCTACAACCCTCTCTTGTTTTCCAGTCTCTCCTGGAAGGGAGCTACAACCCCCTTTGCTCTTTTTACTTCTTTAAGGACCATGTTTCATGAATTTTCAAACTGGATCCATGGACATCAAATAATCAACAAGTACATATGAATCAACCAAAGTCCTTATACAATCAACCAATGAATCACCCAATTTCTCAGAATGTTGTAAGCAGAAAGGCAATACCAGTAAACTAAACCCAGTACTGTGCAGCAAAGAGACAAAAGGCAGCCAACAAATACTTCAATGAAAAGTCCGCAACTTGACCAATATAAACCTGTAGATATCCGCAGCTTTTCTGTGTCTAAACTGCGTAGATCTGCACCTGATCTTTCTTGTGCTTTGCGTGCTTCTGCTCAGATCCGCACCTGCACTGTCTATCTGATAGCATACCCCCGCACTGTGTCTTCTTCTGTGCTGCGTACCTCGCATTGTGCCTTCTGCTTCTCTGCATACCCCACGCACTGCACCTTCTTCTTCACTGCGTACCCCACACTTCGCCTTCTTCTATGTTGCGTACCCCCGCACTGCGCTTTCTCCTGTGCTGCGTATCCCCGCACTTATGCCGTGGATCACCTGCAAACTTCTGATTAGGGCCAAATTAACAATCCTCTAACGTGCCACAGTCAGTCAGATCCACAGATCTGTTCATGTGCCAGAGAGATCACGACTTATGCATAGATTCGCCTTAAGTTTTCTCCTTGATTTAGATCTAGCTTTTAAAATCAATCACTCAAAATTTCAGATCTTAAGATATTCAAATTTCACAAGTGTGTAGCCAAGAGATCTCCTTTCCTTTTTATAGGCAAACCTTTCACAATACCATGGTCCAAAACCATAATAACACAATACCATGAACCCAATACCTTGGATCAATATTTTTAGATGCAAAACCATGGACCAAAACCATAGGATCAAACATGTCGGGCTAAATAACATGGATCATTCATAAAGATTCCCACATGCACGCACTTTTCTGCATTGGAGAGAGTGAAATTGGGGTCCGCACCTTCTGAATGGATCACCTGCGTGTATGTCCGCACTTCTTGGTCGGCGTACCTGCGGGTCTGCAGCTTCTCATAGGATCACCTGCGGGTATCTCTTTTTCCATGATTTTGAGTGCCTGAACTGAGATCTACCACAAGAGTGAGTTGCCATCAAGTACAACACCTGTACCATAGAGCCAAACCAGAATCATAATGCCAACAAGTTTGGGTGTTTTTCAAGCCAAGCAGGGCTCAGTTGCCTGTTTTCTTGGTGTCGCTGTGTGGTCTGTTCTTGAATTCTAATTTTTGTTAGTTTCTTCAGTTTATTTTTTATTTTTCTTGAAATCTTTTATATACGACGTTTTTCTTAGTTACAGTAGCATATATATGCTTGTTTCCTGAAGTCAACCCGCATATACGCAGGTTTCCTTAGGATCAGTCGCGTATACACACACTCTATACATAAGTACAGTGACGTATATCTTGCAATTTTCAATATTTGTAAATCTTTTGTCTCTGAAGGTCTATCTGGTGGTTTGATTCAGTCTGAAAAAGTCATTTTCCAGGATCAAGTGTTTGTTTTACAGGAAGCATCTTGCTCTAAATTCTCTCTGATTGTAAGGGGTATTGGTCTTGTTTTTGTTGTTGCAAGCGTCATCGTTTTCTGCTAAAGCACGCAAGATTTCTTGCTAGAATCTTGGCTACTCTGATTCATCAGGGAAGAAAGATTGGCCTCAATCTTTGTGTTAAATCTTGCTTTTGGTGACTTTTTGTTTGCTTGACAAAACCACTTTTTGTGACCATCTACTTCTTTGTTTCATGAAAGTTGTTGATTGATACTTTCTTGAAATTTTTATTTGTCTTTGTTTCCAAAGCTTTCATTGCTGCTTTTGATTGTTAAAGAGCATCTTTAAACACATTTATGTTCGTTGAGTTTTCATCCATTGTGTGGTGTCAACTTACAAAAGTGTTTGTTGCCTATTTTTCAATCTCAAAGTTTCAGTCTTGTTGAGAGCATTTTCAAAAAGACTCTTTTGTTGTTGCTTTGAAGAAAACTTTTTGAAAAACTTCGTTTTTCTTCCTTAAACTTGGTTTTCAGTTGGTTTTCTTTTAGTGAATGAAAGTGCTTTATGTTTGTCTTGAAATTTGTTTTTAGTGTTTAGACGAAATGAATGGTAGCATCTCATATTCCATCTAGACATTTTAAGTGGAAAAATAAAAATTGATAAGCAAGCAACTTTCATTTCTTGTTTTTAGAGTTGTTTTGAATCTTGCATCAGCATATATTTGTTGCATTATGATAGATTTGCATATCTTTTTAGGTATACATAGCTTTGTTAACTTTTGTGAGTGTGAAGCGTGAATTAACGAAAAGAAAAGAAAGATTTGTTTTATTAGAAGTTCCTTTGAACCCTATAGAAATTGCTCTTCATCAAAAAACAAAAACAAGTGCATGTGCATATAGTTAGGTTTTTATTAATTTCTTTTGCGTCAGAAACACCACTAGTTTCACTTTCGTTATCCCGTCACTTAAAGAAAAGCCTATTTTAAAATCAAGTGTTAACTAAAATTCACTAAAAAAATTTCTTTTAAGTTACATACACCAACAAGTTTTAGGATTTTAGGGCCTTGGATTAGGCGAGTGGAGAGTTAACTCTCCAAGGCCATTTAAACGTAAAACGTAGGAGTCTGAATAACGAGTGAAAATCCAATAGTGTTAGGAAGACCAGGAAAGCTCTGGATCTAGGAGTTAAGCATGAGGGTCTATTGAGGCAGGGAAGAGAGATACACCCTCTCCTACTTGTCTAAACTTACCTCACGACTGTTCCGCCTGGATTCTGCGACGAGTTGGTATCCATAGTTGCTACTCCTAGGGATCTACATAGGTGGCTGCGGAGGGGAATCCCGTGGCACCTGAGGTCGACGTTGCATCACTCTCGACAATACTACTAGAGGGAATTCTTGCGAAGCTTGGGGGCTTGCACCGGCGA
Source organism: Pinus taeda (assembly GCA_000404065.3). Classification (NCBI taxonomy): domain Eukaryota; kingdom Viridiplantae; phylum Streptophyta; class Pinopsida; order Pinales; family Pinaceae; genus Pinus; species Pinus taeda. The sequence continues at coordinate 6,663 of APFE031066603.1, forward strand.
AGGCTGTTGTTAGGAGGTCAGCGTAACTTCCTCTGTTACCTTCGCTGATAGGACTAGGCCCTCATCATCCCAGACTATCTTTGAAAGGCCCCTTAATTCACTTTCTCGTATTTTGGTGTCCAGTCTTAATCACCCGGAGCGGAAATACTTGGAAGTTGTTTGACTGGTCGTTATCTTTAGGGACTTTATAGTGTGTGCTCTATGCTCTTAGTTGGCCTAGCTTTCACTTTTTTGATTCTTTAGTTAGATCTTAACAAGAAATTCAAAATGGCTGACCGATCGCCTAGATGGTCTCGAAGACTTCGTGCTCTTTCACCACCAAGTTTAGAGCCTTCTCCTAGAAGGCACATAGGTAATACTACTGGTGGGTTTTGTCCCACGGCAGTTGACACATGAGGGATTGATCCTCCTCTCAAGGGCACTTCCACAGAACAAGAGAGGAACACTCCAATTCTTTCTCAAGTTCGCTTACAAGTGGAGAATAACATAGAGGTAGAAGAACTCTCACAGTCGTTATCGGCTCTGAATTCTCCCCTACCATCTAGTCATCCAGACATATTACAATACGTTGGGACTCTGATGCATAGACCGTTAAGTCGAGGTTACGCTACGCACTTACCGTCGATGACCACTACTGGAAGCATGGCTTCTACAAGTTCTACAATTGTGCAGACTCCAATATATGTACAAGGGGGAGGAACTTTTTCATCCCCTCCATTTCTTTGTTTGGATCTTTTGCTAGCACGTCTTTAGTTGGGTCTACCTCCATTCTGTTCACGTGTGGAAGTTCCCAAACCAATGCTTTTGGTTATGGATTCTTCCCATTTGGCACCCATTCACAGGGTATTCCTTCAGTTTCGTTTGGTGCCACCACGTCCATGATGAGTGGATCGGCTTCATTCTAGGGTTTTCCTTTCGGAAGTGGTCATATACCACATTCCAACCCGACGATAGGATCCATGCCTTTTTCTTCTATAGGACAAAGCAACAACCCTTTCTAAGGTTGGACTAACCCTGGGGTTAGTGGCACGGGAACTGGGAATCCATTTTTCAGCCAACAAGGGAATATGCCATATACCACAGTTAGTTCATTTCAAAGTATTCCACCCTTAGCTTTGGCTTGGAATCCGTATCAGGGGTTATCTATTCCTTATAATCCTTTAGGAGGAAACTTTGCTAGTTATGGTGGATATGCGGCTGGAGTTGGTCAAACTCCAAATTTTGCTTGATCACAAGGCATGCCTTTTGGTTCAGCCAGTTCTACTGGTTACTTCGAGCAGCCTCGTGCCTTCCAAAATCCAGGTCAATCTTTTCAAAACTTTGGGAGTTCCGCCCAGTCTGGGTGGAATCCCCAAGGTCCTCCTAGGCTTCCGTTTCTAGCAACATTGAACTTGCCAGATCTCACTAAGTTAACAAACGATCCAATCAGGTACAACCCGGCCTAGCCTCCGGTCCCAACCAAACTCCCTTCGGACATTCCAAAATTCGAAGGGAAAAGTGGTGAGGACCCAGGCGACCATGTAACCACATTCCATTTGTGGTGCTCATGCTCATCTAACTCACTTATCGACGACTCGATTAGGTTGAGACTCTTTCAACACACCTTGACTGGTAATGCGGCCAAATGGTATATAGAGTTTCGAGGGGGCAGCTTTACATCTTTCACTGACTTAGCCAATATTTTCTTAAATCATTTTCAGTAGCCTGTCCGTTATGATGCCGGAACCGAAATAATGGCCACTTTTCGTCAGGATAAGCCAACTCACATTTCTGACCATATTCAGGAATGGTGACGGAGAAAGAGACTCATTAAAGCCGAAATCTCTCTGGAGTACTGTCTCGAATGGTTTTTGAAATCTTTAATACCTGAGATCTCCAAGGATGTCTCCATGTCTGGAGTCTATTATGAGGAGCAAGCCATTTTTAGGGCCCAACAATTAGAATTGATCTACTCTCAGTCTAGGATCCTACAAAAATACTTGCCAAATGCTCCTGGGTCTAAGGTTGACGTAGCTAAGTTGAACCCAGGTCCCCACGCGGATGGTATTGTTGGGTCGGTAGACACGAATACAATGAACTTGTTGAACCAATTGTAGCATTTGTCTTTACAAACTGCTTCTAACAACCAAGTCACATCGTCTAACCCTCCGGCTTCCCAAACCTCTTCGATTAATGCCGTCTAATCTGATAACCCCAACGGAAATTAAAATTCCAATGGGAAAAAGAAGGGATGAGGTAAGAAAAAGAACTAAGATGGGAAGCGTGACGCGAATAAATCTGACAACAATGTTGGTTGTGCTAGAAATGAGTCTAAAAAGAAAGTCAAGTCTCCATTTAACTAATCTTTTCCCCAAGATTGAAGACGCTCAGCGCTTGTTAGGGCAGCAAGGGACTTCTGGTTCCCAAGCTGTGTTAACCAACCCTTTTCCCCAAGGGCAGCAACTTCTTGTTGGCGCAAGTTCAAACCCTAGAACCTCCACAGGGGGCAACCAGGAAGGGGAAAAATCATCGAATATTTTCATGATGGGTTCTAACATCCATGTGGCTACTCTCTCACATGATTATGGTGAAGCCGAAACTTCCAAGGACAAGACTATTCCCGGAAATACCGACCTTCATATTTAGCGACCCCCTGTTGAGACTATACCACAGATACCGAAAGGTTCCGCTAAACGTGCGACTATTAATCCTAATGTTAGGACCGCCCAAAATTACTCCATTGTTGAGGATCTGGCTCACAGTCCGTGCGCCATGTCTGCTTTAGAGGTTCTCCAGTCGTGTCTGACTCAGCGAAGTGCTTTACTTTCCATGATTGGGGCAGTCGAACCAACTAACTCTTTAGTGATCACTTTCGACATGTTAAATGTAAAAAAGCGACTCCCTCATCATATGGCTTTTCAAATAAAGTCTACATACCGGAAAATTAACATTTTTTGTACCGTTATTGATGAAGGTGCTTCCACGTGCGTCATGTCGATGTCATGTTGGAAGGCTATTGGATCGCCTTCGGCTGTTCCTTCACCTACTGTCTTGACTACATTTGATGGTCATTCTGATAAGCCGCATGGGATTATCCCGGCCTTTCCTATATGTGTTGGGGGGAAGGTCATTAATATTGAAGTAGAAGTCATAGATGCTAAGCTAGAATATAATATCCTCTTAGGAAGGAACTGGGTATGCGAAGTGGACGTTGTTGTTTCGATTCTTTTTCATGTAATTTGCTTTCCTCGTGAGGGGAAATCATTAAGGTTGATCAATTGGATTATTTTCCAATCGATCCTCAGGCAAGCTGTGACTCTACTATTCCTTTAGTGGATAACCCTCGTCTGCCTACTGAGAATTTAGGAGTAGGGATGTATTCCTCATTGATGGGTGCTTTTGATCTTCCCTTTCCTTTCGCTAAAATCAATGCCATTTCATCATCTAAGGAGTCTCCTCGAGAAGAGTTCTTCCGAACTCGTTATTTTTTAGACCCTTGGACCTTGCCTTCACCTACGACCACATTAGTTGAAGGACAAGGGAATAGAATGGCATTCCCTATATCTGCAACTGAGCTTAGATATCAGTCTATCGTCAACTCTGCAGACGACCATTCTACTCCTTTTTCCGAAGAGGAGTTAAATGGCGATGTGGCCCTAGCTTGGAGCCTTGATTCTACCTCTACCTTGGATTGCTTAGATTCAATTTTACCTTCTGAAGAAGAAATTCTCGAAGCAATGATGGGTATAGATTGACCTTGGGAAGATTTACACCGTCGTTCATACTTTCTTCCTCCATTGCAGGAGGTAGAATCTAGATTCTCCGAGCTCTGTACTAGTGATGTTTGTACAGTGTCAAATCCTTTGGCTCCAGTACACTTTCGTGCTGAAGGTAATATGTCGGTGATTTAAAAAACAACACCTATAAACATCTCTAGGGACCCTAACATGATCGAGAATCTCTTCATTGGAATTGAGTGTTCCCCTGAAGAAATTCAAAGTTACACCGACCTGTTCAAGGAATTTCGGGATGTATTTTCTTGGTCTTATGAAGAAATGCCTAGTTCAACATGAGATCAAGACGTATGAAAATTCCAAACCAGTTCGTCAAAGGCTTTGGCTGGTTAACCCTAGGAAAGAAATATCTATCAAAGGTGAAGTGGAGAAGCTGCTAAAGGCGGGTTTCATATACCCTATTCCTCTTACTGATTGGGTTTCTAATCCAGTCCCTGTAGATAAAAAGTAAGGAAAAATCCGAGTATGCATCAATTTTAGGGACCTAAACAAGGCTTGTCCCAAAGATAATTACCCCACGCCATTCATTGATCAGATTATCGACGAGAGTGCGGGTAATGAGATTTTTTCCTTCATGGATGGTTTTTCTGGTTATAATCAAATTTCTATCCGTCTTGAAGATCAACATAAGATAGCCTTTATATGTCCCTGGGGTACCTTTGCATATAGAAAGATGCCTTTTGGTCTTAAAAATGTTGGAGCCACCTTTCAGCAGGCCATGTCATATGCTTTCCATGACATCAAGCATTTCATCGAAGCATACTTGGATGATCTCGCTGCTCATTCTCAAAAGAGAACTGATCACCCTAGTCACCTTCGAATGGTTTTCGAGCGATGTCGCTTTTATAAAATCCGGTTGAATTCCAACAAGTGCGTTTTTGTCGTTACGTCTGGTCGGTTGTTAGGGTTCATTGTGTCAAATGAAGGGATTCGGTTTGATCCCTTCAAGGTTGAGGCAATAGTTCAGTTGCCTCCCCCGTCCTCAATTCGACAACTTCAGAGTCTTCAAGGGAAGGCTAATTTCTTAAGGTGGTTTATAGCGAACTATGTTGAGATCACTAAAGGGTTCATGTGTTTGTTATGGAAAGGAGTTCCTTTTGTATGGGACGACTTTGCGCAACGATCGTTTGATGCTTTGAAAAAGGCATTAATCTCTACCCCGCTTTTGAGTCCACTGGATTATGGGAGAGACTTCTTTTTATATCTCGCTGCAGTAGAATCAACCATTGGTATGGTTCTCGTTCAGGAGGACGATGCTCTCACCGAGCATGTGATTTATTATTTGAGCCGAGGCTTAATAGGTCTTGAACTTCGCTATTCTCCAATTGAGAAGTTGGCCTTGGCAGCTGTCCATGCTGTTCATTGGCTCCGTCATTATATCCTGCTGCGTAAAACTTTTGTCTTAGCGGAGGTCAATCCATTTCAATTTGTCCTCAGTAGGCGAGTGATTGGGGGCAAATATAATAGATGGATAGTCATCTTGCAAGAATTTGATCTCGAGTTCTTGTTTGCCAAGTCTAAGAAATCCATGGTTTTCGCTGAGCTAATTTCTGAGTTGCCTTGTGGAGAGGATATTGTTTATGAGGAAATTTTTCCCGATGAACATTTATTCCTCATCTCTTCACTTGACCCTTGGTATGGAGATATAATTGTCTATCTTCAGACTTCGAAGTTTCCCTCTACTTTCTCCAAGGATGAACGTCGAAAATTACGTCACCTGGCTAAAAATTATGTTATCATTGGTGATACCTTATACCGTCGAGGGGTTGATTCAATCGTTCGGCATTGTTTAACCTTAGAGGAAGTAGAGTCAGTGCTAAATGATTGCCACAGTGGAGCTTGTGGTGGTCATCTATCGGGGCTTGCTATAGCCCAGCGCATCTTATGTGCCGGCTATTTTTGGCCTTCACTCTTTAAAGACTGTATGGAAGTGCTCAAACGCTGTCACCCCTGTCAAATATTTACTCACAAGATGCGTGCTCATCCAACTCCTCTTTTTCCCGTTGTCACCGTCGGTCCTTTTACTAAGTGGGGTATTGATTTTACAACTTGTAATCCACCTTCAGCAGCGAATCACCGGTACATTATCGTGGCTGTAGACTACTTTACGAAGTGGGCCGAGGCCATGCCCACTTATAAAAACGATAGTGACACAACAGTATTGTTCCTTTTCAATAAGGTTATCTCAAGATTCGGTATCCCGAGAGAGATTGTCACTGATCATGGCAGTCATTTCCAGAATCAACTGATGTCTGAATTGGCTCTCAAATTAGGTTTCCGTCAAGAGCATTCGTCTCCTTATTATCCTCAGGCCAATGGATAGGTCAAGGCAGTCAATAAAACTCTTAATACGATCCTCCAATGGACAATCAACAAAAATCGATCCAATTGGAACGTTATTTTGTATTCGACTCTTTGGGCATACCGAACCTCCGTGAAGACATACTGGTTTTACACCTTTTCAGTTTGTTTATGGGATGGAATCTATCTTTCCGGTTGAATGTGAAATTCCATCTCTTAAGTTAGTTGTAGAGCTCCTTCCAGAGACTTCCAGTCTCGAAGAGCACCTCCTTCACATGGAACATCTCAGTGAGAAGCGTCAAGATGTTGCCACGATGAATGACGCTCATAAGAAAAGGGTTAAAACACAGTATGATAAATCTGTCCGTCCTTGTGTCTTTTCTGAAGGTGACCTTGTCTTGGTCTATGACCAAGATAAAGACACCTTGGGGGTAGGCACGTTTAAGCCTATGTGGTACGGTCCTTCCATTATTAAACGATTTTTAGAGAAAGGGTCGCATGAGTTAATCGATTTTGAGGGTAACAAGCTGGTAGAGCCTCAAAACAGGCTCTACCTAAAGAAGTAATTTTCTTAAGTAGGAGTTAGGCAATGGCTTCTTTGTATATTATGTATATTTGTACATATATCATTGAGAGTTTTTTGATATCAACACTTTTTGGTCTGCTATGGAAGGTGTTGATGGATGATTTGGTCTATTTTGGGTTCACCGATGGTGCTAGTCGGCACACTTGGAATCTTGCTTCCGCAGCTTGGGTACTCTATTATCCAACTGGTCAATTGATGGTATCAAAAGCCATATGCCTTGGTCCCACTTCAAATAATATGGCTGAGTATACCGCCGTTATTAACTTACTATCCAAGGCAATCTCTCACGAGATCGACTCGTTGGTATTTTATCTGGATTCTCAATTGATAGTGTCACAATTAAATAACATTTATCGGGTAAGGTATCCATGTTTATATCACCAGTATTTAAGGGTGAAGTTGTTGCAAATATCATTTTTTTATATTAATTATTTGCACATTCCAAGATCTCATAATTGGTTATCTGATTCTATCACTAATCAAGCATTAGACTGGCATATCAATCATTCATCACAATAAAATCAAGCATCAAAAAGTCAAACTGTATACATATATATATCATCATAAAGCATCTCGAGTGTACATATGTTGTCCAAAAATATACAAAATCGGGACTCAAATGCCCATAATCATGTCCGGCATATCTAATGACCCGGCTCAGGATGAGCAGCCAAGTAGGTAATTATCGCATTGGCCACACGCCGAAAAGTGCGAACCCAGTCACGTGGCATGCCAGCCACATGACGCTGCATATCCTCAGGAAGATCCTCTATCACAACCATCGGTACTCGGCAGCTCAATCTCATCAAGTGTTGCTGGACGTTGTTTAGAGTTCGTTCTGTCTCCGCAGCCGTCTCTTCGACTCCTCGGTCGTGCCGTCCATGCTGCGAGAACCCATCTGGTCATACCGACCCAATATCTGGAACATGATCATAATATTATTCATTTGAATCCCATCAAAATATTTTTCAAAATGCATCATTATATTTAAAAAATCCAAAAAATCATAAAATCAAAAAATTCTTACCAATCTCGCCCCATGCTGTGTTCGGCGGTAATGCTAGGTCAGGATCTCCTCAGAAATCCAGCCCAGCATAGGGGTAGTCATCTAGGGCGATGATTTGCTGATCCCACCAGACGAAGAAGTCATCGTCAAAAGCAGTTCTCGGGACCTCCCCACCCCCGAGACATTTCATCAGATCAGCCCACCGGCCCATGCGTGGATCGCGTGGGGTGATGATGGAAACTGCTACCCGGGGTGGAGTGCGGGAACCTTCTCGAAAAAGAAAGTACATAGGATAGTCCCATATCCAAAGTTCTTGGTCTATCCCCTCTTGATAAAATTGAGCTGGCTCTTCATGTTGGCCATAAGAGGAGTACACTAGTCGAACACAGTAGTGAGACAGTCAACCGCCACGCTCATGGTTAGCCGTGATGCCTAATGCAGAGAGGACAATCTGTTCACTCAAGCTATGATGAATAGGATTATCCTCAGATATAAACTTACCACATGTGTGATAGAAATCTAGCTCCCAACCTTCTTGGGATGTCCTAGGCAATATATCTGTACGTAGTCCTCTATGGTGAGATTGCTCCGTGTTCTGCCTCGGGAATGTACTACCTCTCCCCTTCGGGAAAGGCCCGTGATGAAATAGATATCCTCCACTTCTAGCCTGAGTGGCATTTGATCAATCATGAAGGCTTCCTCCTCGACGTCCCAATAATCAATGAGCATCTCAAGCAGACGTACATTTGCTTTCATGTTTGATAGTTTGAAGAATTTAAGCAAACCGCATTCCCGTAGGGCATCCAAAGCTTCAGGATCATTCATGACTTCATTATCCACTGCTGCGTGCTCTCATTCACGCCAAGTGACTGGAATTATGAGAAAAAAATGAATTGCAACCGTTAGTTTTTGTTTAAAATTGGTTCACGGCGTATACGCGGGTTCCTGTGCACACAGTCGCGTATAGGGCCCGCGTGTACGCGGGTTTCATATTACCAATCCGCGTATACACCGCGGTGAAATTTTGGACAAAAATTCAACGGTGAAACATCAATTAAAAATCTTAAAACTAGTCACAATCAATTGCAAGCTAAGTATAAGAGTTACCTGGAGGTTTTTGAAGAATTTGAACGGTCGAATTTGGTATACGGGAAGTTTGCTCCTTTTGCTCCAAATCTTTGCTCTCTAACTAAAATGGTAAAAATGGTGAGTCCAAAATCCCTTTTATAAGTTTTGGAAATGAAATTTTTTTTTAAAATTTTATTTTGTTTGGCCTCATGTGACTTTTAACTTGGGAGCTTGGAATGTCGAAAATGGTGCGTTTTTCAAGACATTTTGGACATTTTTTCAAAAATTTTGAGACGGTGCCATGACTGCTGACCCGTCATGGCAGGTATCGTTTTCTCACTAGCATATAGGTTAGCAACACGATTTTTCCATTGCATTATGCATACTAGCCTTCATTCATCCATACATCTGCCATAGGGTCGACCCCATCGTGTTATGGTTCGTAAGCCATCTTCACTCGCCGATCTTTGAAATCATGACATGATGGTAGAGCCATCCTTTACATGGGCATTGTAGTTAGCACCTCACTGAAATTTGTTGTCCATGCTGCTCTGATTTGAGTAGGCTCGGGAGTCCTCTGTAGTCCCGCCATGACTTATGCGTTGAATACTCATTCCTCTTAGCTTCTTCGCTTTGTTCTAGCCTTATACCCTAGAGGCTCCTTTGTGTTGAGTTGTACTACTTGCACCTTTTGGCCTAGAGCCGGCTTCACTTGGACTCGTACTTAAGCCAACTTTTGACCATGACGACTGCAAAATCAACCTTGCATACCTTTGACTTCTACAACTTGACACACCTTGACCCATGGAAGGAACGTACCTTTGAGTGTCACTGACCAATTTTCACCTCCCTGCATTGAGCATAGGAATGTTCCATTCCCAGGAACTAGATCATATGTTTCACCGAAAAAGACAAAAAAAATAAATATTCCAAAAAGAGCGGGAACGAGACGGTATTTCCATTTATTGTTGGCAGCTAGAGTCAGTCATGTCGCCCTTGAACAAAGCACTCAAAACAAAGTCTCCTCTGTTTGGGCGGGATTTAGTTTGACTTAGGTATGCCTTAACCTTGTTATTGAGTCAGTTCTCCCTTGATTGGTTATCTCTTCCAATCATATGGAGGGTTCGTTCGTGCCTCCAGCATGACGAACTTATACAGAGTCATCATATGTTGCCACATAGTCACATTGAGTCGTGCTTTTGTTCAAGGGAAGTTAGCCTGAGTCAGCCTCTCTGTAGCGTCTCTTGACTCATTTTTCAGTCGGCCATCCTTGGTTGTCAATGTCATGTCTATTATCACATCAGCTATATTGGTCCTTTACTTGTGCCAGTTTGAGAGGGTCTCCATTGAGTTCTTGCTGGCGGGTCTTGTCCTTATCGACGATGACATCTTGCTCTGAGGACAGACCTAGAGCTACACCCTAGCCTTATTTTCATTATTGATAGGTCACCTTGTGTTCAACGTCGATCAGTATCATGGGTCTTTGACTGAGTGGTTTACCTTGTGTTCGACATCAGCTTACATTATCACACATTGGGATTCGTACAGTACCTTGGTTTCCATTTGACCCTATTGGTGGATACCTCACCTCTATGTCAACTTTCATTATTGGTTGGTTCAAAGGGTTTTTGTCGTGCGCTAGCCACATCTTGTGTACACCAGAAACATACTTCGGTTGGGTTACTACATCTCTTTCGTCTGATTCCTTCCACATTATTGGCCTACGGGTTACACTCGCACTAGATTGATGAAGGATGCCTTAATGTCTTCCTTCTAGCGGATCTTTCCCTATTGACTCTAACTCATTGCTCTGGCGCAAAGATCTAGAGTCCATCTGGCAGTACCTTAGGGTTTGCGGTCATTAGTGGCAGATCCTTCGCTATCAATAGTGGGAAACCATCATTGTTTCTTGCTCGATAGATTCTTACAGGTGTTCGACTCCAGCTCATCTATTCACACTTGTTGGATTGTACTGGATACCTTGACGCTCATTATCATTATCGGTGAGTAGTCTCACATTTGTTAACGGTATACATCAATGACCGGTAATCAAACAATTTCTCACATGGTTAACTCCAGATCATTTATTCCCATGGTGTAGAAATGTACCACAGTGGTCGGTGAAGACCTCAGGTTGTATCAGCATTCATTGGTTCACTTGACAGTTGCTCCTGTTGCTACTAGTTGATACCACTCCACCTTATATGCTGCAATCAGTCATAACAACATTCTATCTGCTGGCACCTGATTTTGCAGTGTAGTACCATCCTTTTCCATCATGTTCAGTCGGTACCTTTTGGGATCAGTCTTTGATATCAGTGATCCATTGCAGTTTCCAGCATCATTGACAGTCTTATATGTGATATTCAGACATGTACTTGTTCGATCATGATCTGATGATCCATTATGTATTTTCCAGTCATTTATACTTGTATACTTAGTGGATCCGCTTGTACTTGATATGCGGACAGGCTTTGCTTTCTCTGAGCATGGGTATGCCTGCCTCAGACAGTGTTTCTTTCTGATCTCCTTTTGTGGCTTGGTAGGCTGAATTCTGGTGAAGTCCTCCTCGGTTTTTGATAGATTTCCTTTCCATGTACTTGCTTAATACATTTCAGCCATCATATACCCCTTCTGACCTCATGTATTCGAGGGCATCTGTTATAGATCCAAATCTCACTCTTATGGTTTGTGATGCTGCACTCATGGCCTAGGGAAACCCCTCCTTCCAGACCTGGTCCAAAATTTAAAAAACAGTGTTTTATCCCTTATATGCGACATTGCCCTGAGTTAAATGCATGTATACGCGGGTAGGCATATACCCAACCCGTGTATATGTATTAAAACACTTAAAAAATATAAAACTCCTTAATTTCGAGTGGAGACCGCGGGTTTTACCTGCTGATCACCTGTTAGTGCCCATGGCCCAACAGTTCCCAACCAACTCCTAACTAAAAAAACTACTTTGGGAGAGGTATAAAAGGACCTCAAGGGGAAGGCCTAAGGGAGGAGAGAAGAGAGAGAAAGGTTATTATACTAAGATTTTTCCCTTGACCAGGTCTGAAGACCCTTGTGCCTTCTGCACTTCCCCCATTTGTATAGGAAACCCTTGTTTCCTTGTGTGTTAATGTTCATCCACTACTTATGACATCATGGAGTAAGTCATGGAAGGAGTTTGCTAAAGGCTTGAGGCTGGACGGATCTAGAAGGAAGCTTTACTTGGAGCCTGCGAAAGGTTACTCAGGTGAAATTATTCCTTTTATGCATTTTATTTTTCTATAATAAAGAAACACGTCTTGGTTCGTGATATAAATCCTCTTTATGTTTATGATATTCATGTTGGAATTCATATGTGAATGGTTGTTTAAAGTTCATAACTAACTACCTTCCTTCATAACATGAAGATGATTTCTTTATAAGTCTTTGTCCATATATTGTTGTGTTCTTTGGAATTGGTTGTTTTGTAGGACAAAGGAGTGAAAGGGACTTGAAGAAGGGTTTGGACCCTAAAGGACCTTCTCAAATGTAGGACCTAACGTACGCCCCTCTTACTATAGAATTTTCTTATAATAGCATAATGGCTGTGTAAATGTGTGTTTCTCTTTATAGACAACTTTCAGTCTGCTAGGGTTTCAACCCAAAAGCCCTAGGGGAGCATTTCCCTCAAGAGATGAACATGTACTCGGCAATATTTTTGGTGGCGGTACCAAGAAAGACCCCCTTGGAGCAAAATAGTTATGACTCGGGTGTGTAAATGATCCAAGCAGCTGATGCAATGTGCCATGTGTGACAACTGGAACCATCCGCGTATCCTACGTATGCTAGAGGTAACAAAGACATCTGCATTGCGAGAATAATGTATGAGACAAGTACTCCACTAAATAACAAAAAAATACAGTCACACCAAAAAGGGAAGCAAAACTTATGAATACATAAAATTACAAAGCATATGCCCAGTGCAATACTAAGCATAATACTTTTTCAGATAGAGCCCATATCTGGGCTCCTTGAGCGGGACTCCTTCCGAGTCCTATAGTTCATATGCCCCCATGGGGGGGACTTTCGTTACGAAATAGGGACCTAACCTTTTGGGTTGAAGTGTGCATCCCTCCAAGAGGTCATATTTTGGATGATAGAGCAACACAAGGTCACCCTCTTGGTAAGGAGGAAACTTAAGCTCTTTTGTAAATAGGGATTGTACCTAGAACTTGTGAGCCTCAAGTGCCAAGTTGGCATCTTGACGGGTTTTATCCATCTATTTAAGGTATATTAAGCGTTCTTCTTTGGTCGTAGTGCTGAGCATGGGTTCAACGGCTATTTCCAGGGAGGGGATCTAATACGCAATGGATTTGTCATTGTCACAAAACTGGATCTCATGTGCAACATTAGACGAATTGATGTGAGGAATTTCCTCATGAGACCCACTAAATACATCATGGAATTCCTAAAATAGGTAGGTGGAGCTCGCAATTTCCTCAGGATTGCAATCTGCTCTCATCTAGATGTTTTCCATGATGCCTGTCTTGACATAACTATCGATGGGCAATGATCTGGAAGTGTCGCCCATGTTTCCTTCTACATTCAAAGCTTCGATGGTCGCATATGGAGAGGAAACAATTTCTAGTATGTCAAGGGACAAATTTTGAAGAGGCATCATGTCTGAATCAGATATCGAAACATGACAGTGCTAATCCTCCCAATGTTGCTCTCCAAAACTCATGATTTCCTGAACAGCTTCGTCCATAGGAAGGAGTTGATTGAATGGATCTAAAGGAGTAGCGGTTATGGGAAGGGTGGGGAAACCATCAATAGTAACCAACCTGACCAGAGATGCGGATGCAGATTGAATGGCTTGGTAGGCCAATTCAGCTGGTGACAACAGCATCTGGTCTCCAAATGTGTCAATGTCGGAAGGAGTTGGCAGGATCCATGGATCGATCAGTTCATGATGAATAGATGAAAGCATGTTGATTATCTGTGAAACCTTGGGAGACTAAAGAGGAAAACATCCAATGAGGGAAGAAGCCTTCAGTAGACCGGTACCTAAACTGACATAGCAGTCAGTTCCACCTCCTACTAGGGGTACGGAGCCACTTGGTAATGGTGAATAATCATGGGTGCAGAAAGACAACTGATCTACTATAATAACATTTCCATCCAATGGAAATAGGATGATGTGAAAGACAGTAGATATGACGGTTATCATGGCATATGTCCAACTGCGACCCAACAAGAGATTATAGTCGAGTTTCTTGTCTACAACTTCTATGTCCACTGTTATGGTTTTCCCATACAAAGTGATGGGAAAACTGGCTAGGTATCCCTTTGGGATAAAGGTGTGGCCGTCGAAAGCTTTTAGGGAGTTCGATGACAGGGATAGGGTTGGAGAACCCATGGTGAGCCAACATGAAGCTGACATGACACAGGTAGAAGCACCTTCGTCGATGACAGTTCTCTGTATACCTTCACCTTTCGATGTGATATGCACCTGGAATGTAAGTTGACGAGGAAGGGGAGGTTTACACTTGTCCATGTTGAAAATAACAAGCATGGAATACATTGGTTCAATACCTCCAATAGCCAAAAGAAAAGCTTTCCGTTGCATTGGGCATGTTTGTAATACTTCGAGAGTCGACATAGCCGACGGTGCTTGCTCCAAATCCTGTACATTGTTGTAGTGTTGGGCGGTACATGTAGATGTATTATGTGTTGTGCATTGAAGTGCCCCATTTTGGGGTCTAATTACAAGATCCTCAACTGGCCTTTCGATATGCAAATCATTAGGTGGTGGTGGGTTTTGACTTGAGGACGGTTCTGCTACAGGAGCGACAAGAGCTCCATAAGATTTGGCTTTTGTGGTGAGCTCTACCGTTTCAAATGTGTAAATGGTAGAAGATCGTTCACTAGTTGAAGGATGTTGTGAACCATCATTGCCCCCTTATAGGGGTTGTGGTTAGTTTGTAATAAGATTTTGTTGCTGTTGAGTGGGAAAAGGATTTCTATGGACAACGGGGGCCTTACAAAAATCCCTTTTGGCAAGGTATTCTGTGTATTTTTGAAGTCAAGTCGTGTGGTCTTCAACATAGAGTTTGCATGGATATATGGTGGTTTTATCCTTCTCCTCGTCAATAGGCACAACGGCCTTCTATTTTAGGTTGGGCTGCTTTGGCGACTGCTCTTCAAAAGGAGCTATCTCTTTGTTATTCTTCTTGTTCTTGCCACCTGATTTTTGCATAGACTGCACAAATTTTATCACAGTGGTAGGAAGAGTAGTCATATTGGTAGAGGGGTCCACTGCCAGCATGGCAATGGAACCACTGATTTGTTTCACAACAACCCCAGAGGTTGCGCTGACAATCCCATTGGCATGCAGTCCTAGGTGCTGAGTGGTTAAAGCATTAGGGTTACCAAGAGAATTAGGGATTATGTCATAAATAGTGCCATACATATGAATATATGATATCTAAGTGTTGGGCATGACATATGGATTGGTATTCTATGACCACACCACCCACAGCAACATCTCTAGCAATTTGTGGGAGTAAGGACTTGCAGAACCAGTCTGTTAATAGAATGTCTAGGATGGAAGCTTTTATTAAACTTTGCCTATGTCTCCATTCATGAATATGATCAGAGATGTGGGAGCGCTATCCTGATGAAATGAAGTGAGGAGCTCTGTCCCAGTTTCATAGCAGATAGGTAACTAGAAGTGCTTTAGGAATTCCATCGCTAATGTGTCAAAGGTGTTCACCGACATGTGTGGTAACTCAATATACCATTTCGTTGTGTTGCCAGTGAGGGTGTGTGGAAAAAGATGTAACTAGAAATTATCATTGACTATAGAATTTGAAACACACCAAAGATGGTAGCTGGTGATATTGGTGCCCGGATCCTCCCTTTGTTCTCCATCGAACTTTGGTATGTCCGTTGGTATTTTATGCAGGATCAACATCCATTATGATTTGTGATAGATGGGGTCATTTGTCAACTTGTATAAGTCGGGTATATCCAATGTTGCCAAGAAAGGCAGAGAGTTAGGTGCCCCTGACTCGGACCATCATGATGACGGATGACTTGAGGAGCTTTGCGCTCCTCCCATCGTTTGGTTCCCCATATTATACATGGGTTGTGTGGTGTAGCAATTGCTTCAAGGTATGGTGTTCTAGAGTGGATTTTCATGAGGATTTTGATACTAGGGTATGGAATTTCCCCCAGTATAAGCGGTGCCCCCTTGACTCATTTGAAGATGTGAGTAGGGTACCCCCACAAAATAGTTGGGAACCCCTTGGGGATTCCCACTCGACACAAAACTAACCATTTGTCCTTGATTGATAGAGGGAACACTCATGTCAATTATTGACTAACCATGCATGCCTAAGAATGGAGGGGGAAATGTTATGTTCCCTACCAGCATGTGCATATTGGGAACCCCCCCAAGTATATGAATCTAGGGGTTTGAACTGTGCATTGGTGGCCGACCATGTTGTTGGTAAATGGGAACTGCTCCCATAGTGCCACATTGAGTGTTATAGGGAGCACTGTATGTGGCACTTGTCGAAGGTATGTAGTTTGGCACCATAGGAGTGGAACCTGGCATCTACTAGGTTCCACTCGTAGAGGGTGTCATGTGAGTGGTTGTACCTGGGACAAATGGGATAACAGGATTCCACATTACCGGTGTTGTGGTGACTATCAACTGGGGTAGTGGTGAAGGACCAAAAGTGTCCCTAAAGTTCCACAACCCATTAGTCATCGACTGGATAGATGGAAATTTTCCAACTACTGGAGCAGGAAGTACAAGTACCATGGGATCCAAGCTAGGTTCCAATTTATTCATGAGTGAAGGGTTAGAGGGAGGAAGAAATCCTTCGGTAAATAAATCCTCAGGCAAACTTGAATCGTCGGCTGTCCAAATAGATTCCGTGTGAGATCTAGGAGACTAATCCCCCGAAGATGGTGAATCCGGTTCAGTGGAACTCAGTGGATCTTCCACAATGAGTGGAGGAAGTCCTAATAATCGTCTAGAGTGAAAATGAGGGCCGGATGTACCCACGTTGACCGTTAATTTTTATCAATAACCTTTATCGTGATATTCTTTAAAGTCTCAAATGATAACACTCAGGTACCTAAAAATATATAAAAAATATACTAAATGGATCAATCAACAAATAGAGGGAAATTACCTTGTCTGATAAGCACTGATCACCAGAGATGAAACCCAGTATCTCAATGAATAATAGAGAAGGAAGGCCAAATGTACAGTTACGGTTACTCTAGAGCTTTGCCCAAACCTCAGATTGAGGGGCTAAGTACTCTTGTGAAGACGAGCACCCTCCCAAAAACTCAAGACAGAGTAGATTTGTCTGTGTTAGGTACCAGGACAACCTGTCCGAGTCACCTTGTGTAAGTCCCTATAAGTTTGACCACTAGAGATACCTCAGATCATAGACACCACTGGGGGGACATAGTCACAAACATCACATTGTGTAGGCAGGATACCTGATTCCCTGGCTCAGTTCTGAAATCCCCAAAGGGACCCCGAATACACAGAATGCCCAAAGGATTTGTAAGAGAAGGCAGGCTACCTTCAGTTACAGTCTGTTGTTGTCTCGTATTTCACTCTGCTTTTACTGGAGTGGTCCTGGTAGTATGAGTGCTGAAGGAATTTTTCTCTCGTTAATGACAGCAGTTTGGTTTTCAACCTTGGGCAATTCACTCACACGCTTATCCCAAGATCCTAGCCTAGCTAATGTTGGTTTTCTCAAAAGAGTAACTAATTGATTTTAATGAAAATTTTATGTGTACTTGATTATTTTCTTCGGTAGGGGTGTTGACGTATCAAATATGGTGAGACTCCTGACTCAATAAATCATGTAGAAACAATGCTTTGATTTTTTTTTTCAATTTGATGCATACAACCTGTATTCTACATATTCATATTTTTCACATATTCATATATTCGTCTATGAATCTATAGTCTTTAAACACATGCATAACCAAAATATTCTTTTCTAATATTTCCTAACAGCTACTTGAAACCAAAATTAAGCAACTCAGAACTATTTAAACAGAAGGATGAATACAAATTGTATGTCTTTCTTTCAGAAAAAATGTTTTTTAAGAGAGAAAAACGAAAACTTTTTTACTAAAAATAAATTTTTGGGACACCAATTTTGCTGACATAATACATTTACAGATCCTATTTCAGCCCATGAGAAGATTTTCCATCCATTTTGATCCACATATACTACTGAAAATCAAGGCAATCAGAGACTAACACTCTATAACAGAGGCTACACAGAGTTAGTAGGCCCACTAACGCTCCCTATACAGAGGCATAGTGCTTTATAAAGCTTTGTGTAGCCTGGTAACCTACATTAGTGTGGGAAATCTATCAAAAAGAGGGTTTCTAGGATCAGTTGCTGAGATGAATGTATACTAGTAGGATGAAACAAGATATTTGGTGGAGCAAAAAAAGGATTGTTGAACAATAGGGAGCTCTTAGAAGGAAGAGAAAACAGAGAAGAGTCTGGGTAAACTGGGAACTAGATGTATAGTCCCCAGTGGAGTCGCCAATTCTGCTATGGGGTAAAATGCACAGTGTGTGGAGAATGAAAACTACCCTCAAAGGCCTTCCTGGGACCTTTGACAGACTGAAAGATTATCTGCAGAAGCTACCAAGTTATACACATGTTCATCTATCAATATCAATTAACAAAGTATGGAAAGAGGATTACCTCAAGTCTCCTTCTAGATTTGTTTGGAGATCTCAATGCAGCCAAGAAGAACTCCTTCAAAGCCGGCTCCAAATCAATTCTTGCACAAAGGAAAGGCAAACACACTCACTTCATACAACCTTGAAAACCAATATATGAATGCACAATGAACATCTATTTGCATACAACTAAACTACTCATCTAAACGAGTATTGAATGAACAACTTAATGAACAAGGTTATCGACACCATGGAGTAGCGAACACAACTGTAGTTCTGTATTAATAACTGAAAAGTGATTACAACCATATATTGTATCATTCTTCCTTTGCCCCTTCCACTTCTCTCTCTCTCTCTCTCTTGCAGCTCACTTCTTCAAGTATGTGACAGTTCACAACAACTTAGTAGGTAATCCTTTCAAAGGCTCTGACCTCTTTCATAATGACCTCTCATTGCTTATATAGCAATCAGTTTAGGGTTGCCAAATTCCTCATAGAGTTCACTAGGGCAAAAGCAATGAACTTTCCCTCCTTTCTAGCTCTTTCCGATTTACCTCCTTTTTCAGATTGGAATTTCCCCAAATAGTTTGATTTTTGGAAATTTCCTTGCTTTTCTTGTGAAAATTTAGGGATAAATATCTAGATATTTTTTACTCCCTCCGTTGGTTTGACCCACTAAACTTCCCTTAGTTTCACTAACGTTGCTGTTACACAGTAAAATGTCACTGCCATCATGTCAGTCTCCCTACTGTGTTGTGAAACCACATTCACCTATGCTCATGCTCCTCAAAATGGCTAAAAAACCCTCTTTGCCTAAGTTAAATGAATCATCGCGTCTGTTAATCAAATAACCGCGTTGACAGGCGGAGGCCAGTGTATCTGATGCGCTGCCAGCGCGGAAGCACACGTCTTTTCCCTGCTGGTCCCATTTTACGAACAGCGCACCCTCCGTTTGTCCTATTGAGCGATGACCGGACCTCCTCTATAGTTGATCTGCGATGTCAGCGCGCCAGCTCAGTGTCTCACCTGCGCTGATCCTGTTTGGGCGAATTTGTTCTAATAACCAACCTTCCAGATCCCTCCAGACTTGGTTGTTAGCATTGTTGAGGTCGCCATCCTTTCTCTGGCATGTCTGTTCGACTGACCATCCACTTATCTTGGGGGAAAGCTCATCCTTTACCTATTCATGGAAACTCCTTCTCCTTTATAAGCCTCCTCCATTGCCCATGAGCAGCTAGTTTGGAACATATAGACTTTGATTGAGGAATTCTTAGTGCATTAGTGCTGCTCTTTGTAGGCATTTGGTGTGTTGTGTGAGGATTGCTTTGAGCTTGAGGAAAGTCATGAGCTTGTTGCCTTGTATGTGAGAGAGAGACCTCTTTGACTTGGGAGATTTGCTCCAAAGGTGAATGCTAAGACATGCTGGCTGGACCCTCTAGAGAAGGACTCAGCGTCAGGACTTCGGTTGTACCTTACTCTATTTTCTGATTAATAAAGATAGATGACTACTCTTATGGTTCCATTTCCATTTGTCCTATGAATGATTAATGCAAATTGTATCCTTCCTGACTGATACATAGTTGTTGTTAGTAGATTTTATGCTCTTGTTTGCCCTCTCTTTGCTTGTGCAGGTGTTCGTCCGCGAGGATAGCGGGGAATTGTGATCGGCTGGAGCGAAGGAGCGAGAGGATTATCTCTTCGACAAACATAGCGTTGGAATCCAAGTAGGTTGCTCTTACCCACTTGTTAATTACAACTAGGAACCTGCGGTGCAGCATTGTTTGATTGTTGCTAGACCCCTGTTGGGCTAGTAGGGATCGCCTCTATCCGTAGAGGGGATTTACCTCACCAACAATTTGGCGACTCCACTGGGGAGGGTGCTTGTCTCTTTGTGTGTCACCTTTGTTTGGATTATCGCCCTTTTGTCAAAAGTTTTGGAGATTGTTTTGCTGTTGGTTTGTTTCTGGGTTCGTCCTAGGGACTACCTTAATTGCCCTGAAAGCCTGTTGTTTTGGTTTGGAAGCTTTTGGTCGAATTGATTTGCTTTTCAGCCTCAGCGCGTTTTATTTTAAAACATCTGCGCTGACATTGCATCCTGTCTTCTTTGTTGTCCCTGTCATCGCGCTTGTATATTTGGACAGTCGCGCTGACCTGGTTTTTCGGGCCAGCGCCCTTTATTCGTGTCCTTCCGCGCTGACAGCGCAAAGTTGCTACAGACACTTTTTTGTCATCGCCTTGTTGCTGTAGGGTCACCCGCGCTGATCCTGTAAAAAATCTTTTTGTCCAAATTGACCTACTGAACCTCTTGGTTTTGGCTTTCTCCTGCTTTTTCTACTTGGTTTTTGGCTTGATAACTTTGTTTGAACTGTGACTCGATTGCTTACGAGACCTCGTTCCACGAGAGCTCGTTTATCGTTTGTTTTCAGTGTGTGCAAAGCCTTCCTTTTTGCTCTTGCTGCTTGGTTGATGTTTTGTCTTAACTTTTACAAATACTGAAGCGTGTTAGACCGTCGTTTGTTTGGTCGTGAACTCTCATCCTGTGGGTGTTCGCTTATTTCCATTGATTTCACACTCAAACCCTAGGGCATCTAGTGGTTGTGTGTGTCTAGCCTCCCGTCCGGGATTTGGTGTTCTTGGTTGGCCAGCCACCTTCGTTTTTGTCTTCGCGATTGTTTGGTGATTGTTGAAAGTGATTGATTGTGTTCCAAGTGGTTTGCTTTCCTTCGTTAAGATTCCTCATTGTCTTTTTGAGCTTAGATTACAATAGCTCATAAGCCCTCGTTTTCCTTCGATTTGGGAAACTGGTTTTAGTGACTTGGGAATTATCTTGTGTGTGCATTGAGTGATTTAGTTTTTCACTTAGTGTTGCTATCTCTCTAATTCATTTGGAAAGAACTTTTATGTCATTGAAAAAGTAGAGCAAACTAGTATCTTTTGCATTGATGGTTGAAAGGAAAAGAGCATTTCGTTATTCCGTGTTTTCAAAAGAAAAGTTTCGTTTCCTTGCTGTTAGTTGCATTAGGTTGCGTGATTGCTTGAAGCCATTTTGTTTGTTCGAAAGGTTCTTAACTCTCTTCTAGCTAGAATTCATCGAACAAAATGGTGATCTTTGGCATATAGTTGCATTTAGGTGTTTTTGAGAGATCATACGGTAGGACCTCAAACTCAAACCTAATTCAA
>APFE031066614.1:1461-31836 GCA_000404065.3 Pinus taeda
CTTCAAGGTAAAAAACGATCATGATAGCCTTAAATACGTTTCAGAAAAAAGATTATCCTCTGAAGAGAAACAAAAGTGGGTCACAAAGATGTTGGGTTATGACTTTGAAATCATCTACAAAAAAGGGAAGCAAAATGTGGTGGCAGATGCACTCTCAAGAAAGGATAAGGATGTGGAAACATTGTTGTGCGCCATTTCTATTATCCAACCAGATTGGATAAATGAAGCACGAGAGGAATGGAAGAATGACAAAGAAGTGTGGGCACTTATTCGAAAGTTACAACAAGATTCCAGTACGTTAGATACATTTAGCTGGAAAAATGATTCGTTATGGTACAAAGATCGCTTATACCTCTGTAAGAATTCCCAGCTAAAACAAAAGATTCTTATGGAATTGCACACTTCTCCCCTAGGAGGGCACTCAGGATTTTTAAAAACTTACCACAGGGTTAAGAAGGAATTTTTTTGGGATGGCCTTAAATCAGATATTCAAAAGTTTGTGGAAGAATGTTTGGTTTGCCAACAAAATAAGTTGAAACAATTAAGACACCGGGTCTATTACAACCTTTATCCATTCCAAGCCAACGTTGGGAGGAGGTTTCAATGGATTTTATCACAGGTTTACCCAAGTCTGAGGGAAAGAGTGTCATCATGTGGTAGTTGACAGACTTACCAAGTATGCACACTTTTGTGCATTATCACATCCATTTAAAGCCAGTACAGTTTCTACTGCATTTATGGAAACAATTCAAAAGCTACATGGAAACCCAAAGATTATTGTAAGTGACAGAGATCCCATTTTCACTGGAAATTTTTGGACAGAATTATTTTCTTGTCTTGTACTCAGTTAGCTCATAGCTCATCTCATCATCCTCAATCTGATGGGCAAACTAAGATAGTAAACAAATGTTTGGAAGGATATCTTCGTTGCTTTGTATCTGATAAACAGACACAATGGGTCAAATGGTTGCCTCTGGCTGAATGGTGGTATAACACTTCCTTCCATACAACAACAAAAATGACCCCATTTATGGCACTTTATGGGTATCAGCCACCATCCATCACATCATATTTAAGAGAAAATTCTAAGGTTCAAGCAGTGGAACATCACATCGAACATCAACAACAAGTCCTCCAACTCTTAAAGGATAACCTTGTGTTGGCACAGAATAGAATGAAACAACAGGCAGATCAACATCGCAGCGAAAGAAGTTTTGATGTAGGTGATTGGGCCTACGGCTACAACCATATAAGCAAATGTCCCTCAAGCAAGCTAAGAAGGATAATAAATTATCACCAAAGTATTATGGTCCGTACAAGGTGTTGCAAAAGATTGGTACTATGGCATACAAATTGGAGCTTCCTGCAGCTTCTCGATTGCACCCAGTTTTCCATGTTTCATGTTTAAAGAAGGTTATAGGCGACAAGCTCCCAGTTCAAACAATATTGCCAGAACTTGACGAGGAAGGAAAAATTATTGGAACCAGAAGCAGTCACAGAAATAAGAACTCGACAGCTATGAAATCGATCAATTTCAGAGTATCTTATCAAGTGGAAGAACTTATCTGCTGAAGATTCCACATGGGAGGATGAGAATTTTATACAGAAGCATCCAAAACTACTAAGTGTTGAGGACAACACTTTTTTTGAAGGAGAGGGGCATGTTGGGTCCCTATAATACTAGTGATTACCCCATTACTAATGTAGTTGTACCCCTTATTAATATTGTTGTGCCCCTATTGTCCCCATATTGTTATTACTGTGCCCCATAGAATCCCTCTATTGTTATTTTTGTGGCTTTATATTATTATTGTTAAGTCAGCTGGGTTATATTGTGACTCCTTAGACTCCTATATATAGAAAGGAGGTTTTGTCATTTGAATCATCCAAGAATTGTTCATTTATGTAATGTAAAGGAGGTTGCCCCCTCGAAGAGACTGAATTCTAAGGCGTTGATCTATATTTTCTATCTTTTTCTTGAGCTGGTTTCATAACATAGTAAATCCTGTAGGACCCATCTTCTGACCAAACAATCCAACAAGAATTTTTCTCATTGAGATAGCCTCACATGCTGCTTGACTTGTAGCCATGCACTCTACTTCTGCTAAGCCGAGTGCAAAATATCCCTAGTTTCTTCTGTACCAAGAAATCATTGTTGTCCCAACACTGAAAATGCATCCTTATGTGCTCTTCCTATCTAATGGACTCCCTGCCCAATATGCATCTGTGAAGCCTTGCAACTTCACTCCCTCTGTCTGTCTATCCCAAATACCAAACTAAGTGGTGCCTCTGAGGTATATCAACACATGCTTTGTTTCCTTCCAATATAGTTTGGTTAGCTTGACCATTGCTTGACTAAGCTTGTTAACTTCATAACACATGTTCGGTCATGTGTTCACCAAATACATAAGTGAACCCGCAAGCTACATGTAAATGGTAGCCTCTACTACTTCACCTGAAGTAGCATCTTCCTTCCTCCAATTCCTTGCTAGGGGAGTCTACATATGTTTGCTAATCTCCATGTGGAACTTCTTTAGTATCTCATTGGCGTACATGCCCTGAGAAACAAACAATTCCTCATCTCCTTTCCATACTTCCAAACTGAGGAAATAATGCATGAGCCCCATGTTCTTCATTTCGAATTCTCTTGCAAGATCCTCTTTGAAAGAAATGATAAGCTTCTCATCTCCGGTCAAAATTAAATCATCGACATATCATACTATAATCAATAATTGACCTTCAAAAAAAATATGTTAAAGGTTTGCATCTACTTCATTTTTGGTAAATCCCAACCCAGTGAGATAGTTGTCAATCATGGTGTACCAAGCACAAGGTGCTTGTTTCAATCCATATAGTTCTCACTTGAGTATGCACACATGTGAATCTCTATCAAAGGTCTCAAATCCTTTCGGCTTCTCAACGTACACCTCTTCCTCAATCACTCCATTGAGTAATGTTGTCTTCAAATCCATCTGGTGGATCTTCCACCCCATCCGCTTTCACATAACTAGAATCGACTGGATGGATGAGTGCCTTGCTACTAGAGCAAAGGTATCCTCATAGTCAATTCCCTCCACCTAAGACAACCCCCTGGCCACAAATATTTCCTTATGATTCTCAATTCTTCTAGCTATTGCATGCTTTACCTTGTAAATCATTTAGAATTCACCACTGACTTGTTTATTGGTTTTGGGACCAGTTCCCAAACATTATTTCTGATGATGGAATCATATTCCTCTACCATAGCATCAATCCATGCTGGTTTCTGCATTGCTTCCTTGAATGAGGATGGTTTAGTATCTACAAGCTCACTCATGAGAGACATGTATCCAATGTATCAATCCAGTGACCTCCTCTGCTTGTGCTAAGATGTGGGTTCTCCCACATTCTCTCTTGCATCATGCAACAATATTTTAGCTTCCCTAGTTTGCTTCCTTCCTTCTCTGAATGCCTATGCTTGAGTGGCTAATTCCACTCTCTACTCCTCTTCTTGTGGCCGCTCCTAAACTTCTTGAGGTTCTTCGTTTGGAGCCAAAAACTCCTGATCAAACTACAACTAAATCTCCCTCTCAAGAGAACACCTCACTACCTTCTCCTCATCAAATTCTGCATCTCTTCTTACCACTGTCATCTTGAGAGATGACAAGTACACACGATATTTGTGAGGTGTTTCTGTGTACCCCACAAATATGCCAATTCAGATGTAAGCTCTAGATTTTTCCTTGCATCAGGCTTGGAAACATGAAAACAAACTGGTGATCTAAAGATCGTGAAGTTAGACACATTTGGTTTCTTCCCTAAAAAGTATTCCTTTGGTGTACTCATTTCAAGAATCCTATGAGGACTCATGTTCTGAAAATAAAAAATTGTGTTGCATGCTTGATCCCACAAGTGATGTGGTAGGCTCTGGTCATGCAAAATCACTAGTGAAACTCCCACAATACTTCTTTTCTTCCTCTCATCCAACCCATTATGTTGTGGGTTATGAGGTGTTGTCGACTCCCGTTGAATTCCTTATTTTGCATAGAAGTTCTTAAACTCATTCGACACATATTCTCCACCATTATCGCTCCAGAGAGAATTCACTTTCTTGCTAGTCTCTTTCTCAACAAATTTCTTTAAACTCAACAAATTTGAAGAATGTCTAGTCTTTCTTTTGCATGAATAAAATCCAACACTTCTATGAGAAATCATCTACAAATATCACATAATACCTATTCCTGGTCATGAAGGTTTTGGAGAAAGGTCTGCGCACATCTAAGTGAATCCTTTCGATGACTTCATGCACCTTACTATCCCAATCATTGAAGGTGGATTTTGTGTACTTCCCCAATGTACACCCTTTGCATGTATCTTGTTACTCTAGTGCACCTTTGGGAAGGCCTGTAGAAATATGCTACATGATCTTCAAAGCGCCATGGTGCAAATGGCCAAGTATCCTATGCCATAATTCACCAATGTCTCGACTCTACACCTTCTCTGCTTTTTTTCTCAATGTTGCACAATATCCGACATCTAATTTGTAGAGGTTATT
Organism: Pinus taeda; assembly: GCA_000404065.3. Lineage (NCBI taxonomy): Eukaryota > Viridiplantae > Streptophyta > Pinopsida > Pinales > Pinaceae > Pinus > Pinus taeda. The sequence goes on from APFE031066614.1 coordinate 5,996, forward strand.
CACTCGCACCCCAATATTTTTCACTTTTCTTGTGGTGATGTATTGTAGGAAAGCCTTCCCTTTTTTGAATATCACATCATAGCCACAATATTCCAATACTGCTACAGAAACCAGATTATTCTTCAAACCTGGTACATACATCACATCCTTGAGCCTGAGAGGGGAGCTAGAATCCCTTTGAAAAGTAATTGTAGCAGTATTGGTCACACTATGCCTTCCATCATCTCCCATCTCAATGTGCATCTGGAGATTCTTCTCCTCCAAGTCATTGAAAAATTATTTGTTTCTTGTCATACAGAATGAAGCCCCACTATCTGGATACCACACACTAGCCATCACTGTGCTTATCATACATGCAATGAGGGTGAGGTCCAATTCGAATTGGGAAGCCAAAGCTTCACTTGCTGCTCCTCCTGAGGGATTCTTGCCAGCCTTCTTGTGTGGAAACTTCGTGGCATAGTGTTCCAGCTCATGACAATGAAAGCACATGATCTTTGACAAGTCTTTCTTCTTTCCACCATGACTAGAATCCCCTTTGGATTGGGATTTATTCCCTTTCCCCTTCTTTTCCTTTCCATCCAAGGCAAAATTCTCCTCATCATCACACTTGGATGAGGTTCCATCTCTTTTGCTCCGCCTTATCTCTTCTTGTACCAAATCTGAATGCAATCATTCCCAATTTTGTAGCTTCTCCCTCCCATTTACCGAATCCTAGTAGTTATGCCAGCTCTTGGGAATTCCTAGAAGTGATAGGCTTACCAAATCATCTTCTGATACAGTAACTCCAACTTGACCAAGTTCATCATGACATTGTGTGAACTTGCTTAGCTACTTTGGAATTGTGTTACCCTTCTGCATCTTGATATTCTGAAGCTTGTCTTTGAGTGCCATCTTCCAGTGGTCACTACTGTTCTAGAATATATTTGTTAATTCTTGCCACATTGCATATGGAGTCTCTTTCTCATGGAGATTCGAGACAATATGGTCTCGAACTCACTCCAATATGATCCTCCTCGACTTTGCTACACACTTCTTCCGTTCTACTAATTCTTGAGCAATGTTGGAGGCTTCGGGATATCATTATCTATGCATTCCTTCAGCCCATTATCTTCCAACACTTCCTCCATCCTATCCTTCCAAATAACATAATTCGAGCTACCCTTAAGGGCATACTTGAGTCTTGGTCCATAAAATCCATCTTGCTAGCTCTGAAGAATTGATCCTACAAATTAGATCCACCTACAAAGACAACTTAGAATTATGTTCTCTACTATGATTCCTTCTTTGATACCATATAGAAATTCCTTGTAGATTCAAATTGCTTATGTAATTTTCTAAAACAAAAAACCTAAATTTACTCTACTCATCAGTGGAAAGAAATTAATCGATCATGAAATCACAACATAAACATGAGACAAGATTCAAAACACATAATAAAACTTTTATCTGGGGGAAAACAACTGCTCAAAACCCCTTCCTATCTATATTTCCTTAATAAGAAAATAGAGAAGAAATACAATGCTTTCTCAAGCCTAAGCAACCTTTGCACTAGTATAATCTATCTCAATGCTTCACAAACTGACCCTAGCCAATAGTTAGCCAAATTTATTCCTGACCAAGCTCTTATGTCCTTGCGTTGTTCAATAAGGAATTAGCCCCCCATTAATGAGGGAAATTTCTCATTGGGAATTGCACAATTACTTTAGGCTTTTCTCTAATTGCATGCACCACCTGTGCAACCTGGAAAACTATACAACTGATAATACACTACCCTTGAACTCCAATATCATCTGGGTAACTAAATTTATCTACATGCATTAATTATTTTTGGGTGATTTATGAGTTAACTAAATTTACACCCAACTACTAGACCCTCCACTAGTTCTTAATTAGTTAGGACTAGTTAAAATCATAATATAACTCAAATTAACTAAACCTGATTGCTAGAAATTAGGAATCAATCATAACTAAACATAACTCAAGTGTCTCCAACTTGAATTAACTAAGTTAACTGAGTGACAAGGCCATGTCACCTCAGTTAACTACCTCCAAGTATTTTTATGAAATTAAAATTCTAATTTATCCTAATTAATTTGGGCAAAATTAAATTAGGAATTTATTGTTTCATTTTTAGCATGGATTTTGTTTCCTTTTGTATCTTGTCTATTATTTTTTGCTTCATTTAATAAGAATTTACATGAAGGATGTTACCTTTGGTTTGAAAGACAATGTGGAAAAATAGAAAAGGGTCTTGTGATGCGACAACATTTGGCTAACCTTTAGTCCTTCTTCTTTGTCTTGGTTACACCTTTCGGTCGATGACATTTTGACAGAAAATATGATCCTTACGTAAGGAAAGCTTTGTGTCAAACCATGATATCCATTTATATTATGGAAACCTCATGCCTACACTTAGTTCTTTATGTTTTGGTGTTTTCCACGATGATCTGATCAAGTAGAGAAGGAAAAGGGGAAAATATAAATGAGAAAACCAATATCAAAGGTTTTACATATGCTAATCTGAAGGAACAACCTCCTATACTCTCAATAATTCAGGATCCCTCTTCCACCAATGAAATGAATAAGTGTCAATGAATAGTCTTATATAAAATAAATAAATATAAGTTTAAAAAAGAGAAAGACTTCTTGCATAGGGAGGTGAATCAAGCAACTCCGTTGGAGTACTGCCCATGATTATTGGTAGTAAAGTGACTATTTCAGGTTACCGTCTAGGCTTGTTCATGGTGGAGCAACACCAAGGATGAAAATATATACTTTGAAAAACTAAAGCTCGCAAATAAAATTACGCTTCTCCTGACTCGAATCATTTTGATATGGCTAGTTTTATGATTGTGTTCGATTGAGAAAGAATAAAGGGGACTATGTTCATACATAGGGAAAGTGGGGAAACCATATCAATATAAATGATGAATCAATACTCCCTGAGGAACTAGACCCTGAATGCAATATTTGACCAAGGTAGAGAAGTTGGATTTCTACCTGCGTGTCGCCAAGTGTTGGCGTTGCGACAAACACCCTCCAAAATTTGGTCTACACTTGAATTTTGGAGCCTACTATGGATCTTGTCATCAATCATTCTATAGTCACTTTATGTTTGATTGATAAGTGTCAAAGTCAATTGATCACATATGTTAAGTTTACAACAAGTTCATGAACACACTTTTTTATGTAATCTTGAAAAAGCAAAGAACAAGTCCATCAAGACAGTGCCTATGCGATGTCAACCTGTGTCGACGGTTAGTGCACACTTTCATCATCATTCTCTAATTTTTAGTTAAGATTGTTCTTATATTTTGGTGATATTTTCCAACTGTCTCTTTTGTGCACATTTTCTTTTGCAAGTGTCATTTTCATGTTTACGACTATCTTGTTGTCTTGTTTATAGTGTAATAAGTGTTGTTTTGATGCTATCTTCATTTTGGTTTGTTTCAAGGGGTAACCTTTGTGTTAATGAGACATTATTACCATGTAGATATGTCTCACACTCATTCCCAAAGTTTTAAGCACTGTCACACAAGTGTCATCATTGTCATCAGAAAGTGTACCTTTAGTGTCACACTTGGGAAAGTCATCATAATGTCTTCGCATTGAGGGAAGTATCGTGATCATGTGTTATGAGTAATCAATGTTGCGTCGTAAATTTTTTTAAGTGTGTGATCATATTTAAGTTTTATCATTGTTCACTTTGGTCTCACTGATCCCACACTTAGCCAAATCTAGAAAAGTTCCTTCTCGAGCAACTTGACCTCACTCATCCTTCCTCAACTGTGCACTACGCAGTTGTTGTCAAGTCGAATGTTCGTTGTACTGACAAAGGGAACCAACCTGATTGCAGAGCCTAATTAGATCCACTTTTTTTTGGAGTGGCTAGTTCCAACGGGTTTTAAAGGATCCCGTAAACTATTATAGGTGTTGAAAGATTGCTTCTTGGAGGAAGACGTTAATTAAATCAACAAAAGAAACAGCTAACCTATATGCACTAAGCTCTACCTATACTGATTCTACCTACTTGTGTTAATCTTAACTATTCTAACCTATCCTATAGGAGCATAATAAAAGAGATTAAACATCATATATAGATTCCAAGTCCAAATGAATCAGTTACTGAGTTCACCGATGAACAAGGTTGTATTTAAGCTTAAATGAAATCTAATTATTCATACAAGAATACACATTCCTGTTTCTACAAATAAAACTTGCAACTGATGTTTAATATAGCTTCGAATTGGAGACTTCTCATGTGTTACCCATGAGAATGAATTATATTCAAATAACCAAGACTAGTCATAAGCTGTCTGTTATCACTGTGCACAAAAACAAAACATATATATCCTCATGCTAGTCACAACACCCTGATTCCAAACATAAAAGAAAAAGGAACATGAATCTGAAAAAGGCTTCTTCTTGACTGAAACAATCTTCTTTATTAGCATAATAAAATCGACCCCTCTTCTGCCAAAAAAATTCCTTTATCCCTATCTAGAGGTAATACTTATGCAACAAGAGAACTAACCCTTGGTCTTCCATTAATTTCCACCTTCTTGTTCTTTTCAATATACAAATTAAAATATACAAACATAGAATGGTCAATGAAATTGCTGACACGTTGAGGCCACATTTGCTGGAGTGTTTTATTTCCTGGAAGAAATGAATGGATGCTGACGGAAAGAAGAATGACTGTAAGCCATCTCTTCGCACCTGTATTGACTGAAAGTTATTCCCTATTATTTCCTGAAGGAAAATGAAGACACTGTGCTCATCATCGAACATCTGGCATGATTTAAGGCGTATCTAGAGGTAACAACAATTTGATGGATCTGCACTGTTAGGAGTACCTCCACTTAACATAGAGTATGCCTACATTATGCACTATGGCGGTTCCATATCCCTTTCTTGTGGAGTATGTCTTTGCAATATCGACATCGGTGGTGCAAAGGTGATTTAGAGTCCCCAGAGCGACATAAGAGCTCTTATACCAACATTTGTTCTGCTTTCTATCTTCTCAGAATTTTAGGACATCTTGCCCCATTCTATCCCAAAGCCACGAAACATGGAAACGAAAATCCAGCTGGTAGAGGTATCATGTGGAATAGGCATGGTGTTCTTGTGATGATCATTCAAAGGTTGCGTTACTTTTTGGAATTTTATCACCACCTCACAATCCCTTTGCATATTTCGTTGCAGCCTTTCATGATGCTTATGCATCAGCTCACCGACCTTTCCTTTCTTCTCCTGGTCCTTGCCTGCATGAATGATCAGCGTTAGTTATGATTATGAGAGATATGACAGAAACGCCTAAAACAAACCTTACCTTCATAAAAATTTTCATAAAGAGACAGACTCTGCAACTGGGGGTTATATGAGTCCTTCCGACTCTAAATCTCAAGAGGGCGTGGTGATTTTTTGGGGACTGATGATTAAAATAGATTGCAACCATAATTAATAAGCCATTGAACTGTTCAACTTTGAGGACATAATTCCATATGATGACTACGATTATCATTCGGAGAGATGAAAGATCAAACTTCTCAAGGGACCCATTCAAATTTTCCCCCAGAGAAGGTTTTAATAGGGTGGTGGTTGTGGCCACAACAAACTCTAAAAGTGTTGTTCCCTTGAGGGAACAACAGCTATTCCCTGGAGGGAACAACAAAAAACACTCCAAAAAGGTGTTGTTCCCTTTAGGGAACATCAACTATTCCCTGGAGGGAACAACAACTATTCCTTAGAGGGAACAACAACTGTTCCCTAGAGGGAACAACAAAAAACACTCCAGAAAGGTGTTGTTCCCTTTAGGGAACAACAGCTATTCCCTGCGGGAGAGTAGTGGTCGACCATACTAACTAGCAGTGTTTTAATCACAACTCCTTTGTTTTTGGTTCGATTCAAGTGATTCAAAAGCCAAATGAGAGCTAATTCAAAGTTATATCTCCAACAGAAATAGGTTTTGAAAATAACAGGAATTGATAGGGTGTTGGTTGCGACCACAACAAAATGGCGAACCATTGGGTGAACCAGTTATCTCTGTTACCAAATAAACTTTGATCTGTAGAATATCAGGGTGTTAAGAAAAACTCGAAATAAAAATTGTATAGACAGACAGGCATGGGTTCCACTTTAGCATTAATCACTTTAGGCGGGATAAAGACAAATAACTTCTACTTACTGATAGGGTTTTGATAGGCATTCTCCAATGGTCATATTATGGGATTTATTGACTCTCCTTTACCTGTTTTCTACTTTCAAAATCCTTCTGGGGCCATCACTGGTTTGTCAATACCTATTTAGGTGTGTACCTCAGCTCTTTATCATACATCAAGCTTTACGAATATGTATAGATATGTTTATCCGCACTTTATGTAAGAATTTTTAGTGCTATACTTTCGTATGATTGAATGGGGCATAGTCATGGATCATGCCATATTTTTAAACCACTTAAGCCAGGTTGGGCTTGATGTGTCAACCGGTACTCTGAGTCCAACAAAAGCCCCTACTCCAACCAGCTTCCCAAACAACCTGTCCTTCTAGATTGACACAACGACTCGACATTTCATTTTCTTTTAAATAAGTCCTTCCAGTTTCGGGCACAAGGACTAGAGCACAATCAAATTTGCCACAAGATATACGACAGTGAGCTTAGCCCATGAAAGGAGGCTTACTTGTAGATGAAAAATATTGGAAATTTAGTGTGGTGGATGGAACCAATGGAGAATGACTGCAAATCTCGTAGGAAAGTATAGGCTAGGTCTAGGTGAGATTTTTTTTTTTTAAATTGCAGCGTTCCACCATGCCAGTCCAACTGTGGTTACACATTTTTTCATTTTATAAAGATGTCCCTACATGCTTCAGGTATCCAGATTATCAACAGAGCCTACCTAGTTCCCAACAAATGCCAATGAGTGGCTTTGATTTGAATTTTACTGCTGATTTTCCAGTTCTCATGGGCTCATCGAAGGTTCGTTCAACTTGCAAGGTAATAATGAATTTAGGATCTGCACACTCGTCAATAGGCCAGTGAGGGAAGCAAAATGTTGAAGATGATGAATGAGGGCAATCAAAAGAAAGTTACAAAAGGTGAAAACGAAATTGAAAGACCAAAATCAAATGGCTGAAAGAGACTAAAGTTCAAAACAAAAGGAAGAAAAAACTTTTCATAAAAACAAAAAGGAAAAAAGGAAAGAAAAATATAACTAAGCTAACAAAAAATAAAATAAATCCCAACCTACTCAGGAGGTAACCACCATGTGGTGGCTACTGGAAATACTTCTTAATATGCTAGCCATTAACACAGAGTTTTTCGGTTTCTCCCTGTAAAGTTTTTAATTTGTAGGTTCCCTGACCAATTTTTTCCTTAACTTGGAACAGGCCCAGCCATAAATGTTGGAATTTTGTGTGCTTACCTTTCAGCTCACTCAACTTTTCCCATTTCAAGACTAACTCTCCGACTTGGTAATCTTTATCTCCTACTAGATGGTGATCAAACCATCTCTTCACAATCATTTGGTGATTCCTGAACTTGTTTCTGGCATTATCTCTCAATTCCTCCAACCTCACCAGTTGGTTGATCCTCTTTTGAAGTAAGGCTAAAGGGGTGCCTCTCGAGGCTTGGGAGAGCTGTAAAGAGGGAAGGGCAACATTGGGAGGAAAGATGGCTTCCTGTCAATAGACAAGGAAGTATGGGGAGTTTCCTAATGCTACTTTTTGGGGTGACTTATTGGCCCAGAGGGCATTTTTTAGAGCATTGTGCCAATTCCTCTGGTTGTCGGCGACAGATTTACGGATTATGTGGATGAGGTTTTTATTTGAGGACTCTGCAACTCCATTTCCTTGGGGGTAATAGTTTGATACATAACTTATGCGAATTTATTTATTGATAGCAAATTTAGTAAATTTTAGTGATGAAAAATAAGAAGCATTATCAAATATGAGAGCGTTAGGTATGCCAAACCTATTGATAATAAATTTCTCAATGAAAGATATTACCTCGTCTTCATTAACCTTCTGAAGCGGGATGGCTTCGGTCCATCTGGTGAAGTATTCGGTTGCCATGTGTATATACTTATGCTGTTATGAAGAGTTCGGAGTGATCTCACCTATGACATCTAGGCCCTATTGTTGGAACAGGTGATAAATCATAACGGGCTTAAGGGGAACGACTGGCTTTCTTTCTCGCCCTGCAACAGTTTGACACACCTTGCACTTCCGAGCATAGGCATGTGAGTCTCTGAAAATTGTAGGCCAATAATACCCAGCTCTTAATATTTTGTGAGCAGTGGTCTCTCCACCATAGTGACCACCTGCTGGGCCATCATGCATTTCTTTCAAGACATGATCAGCCTCATTCTTTTTCAAACACCTCAGCCAAACTCTGTCATAATTTTTCCTATATAATGTGTCATTGGCCAAGTGATATTGATTAGATTTTAATCTGAGTGCTCTTCTTCGTGATGCGTCCATGCGCTCAGGACATGACCCCCGTGTTAGATAAAAGCGTATGTCATAATACCACAAATTAGAGTCCAATGGGACTTCCAATATTTCATGCTCATATATTAAAATTTTGTTGTCCCATCTGGGCTCTTCCTTGAATGCTACTTGAGCATTCCACGTGCACTGAGTTTTTGGTTCCTCTGACTTCCCTTCTTTACCTACCATGGCTTCTGCTGCAATCTTACATAACCCCTACCCCCGAACTATGTTTGCTGGTTTAATCTCAAGGTTGTATTCCTGAAGAGCTATTATCTAGTTCCCTCTTTGTTCTCCCATCTCCCTCGGCATGAAGAGGGTCCTTACAGTAAGGTGGGGAACGATCACCTTGGTCTTGGCCTTTAGTAAATAAGGGCAGAAATGTTTCACGACTTTAAAAACTGCAAAACCTTGTTTTTGCACATCAGGGTAATTCAGTTTTCCCCCCTAAAGATTAGAGATCATATAAGAAATGGGGACTTCGTTGCCGTTATCATTTTTTTGGGTGAGGATTGCGGCATATGAAACATCAGAAGCAAAAGTGTACAAGAGGAATTCGTTGTCAAAATTGGGGCTAACCAACGCAGGAGCTTCTGCGATGGTCTCCTTAATTCACTGAAATGATCTCTTAGCTTCATCACTCCACCTGTGCACGATGTATTTCTTCATCATCCGCTGAATGGGACATACTATTTCCGCAAAGCTTGAAACAAATTTCCTAACGAAATTAATCTTCTCGAAAAAAGATTGCATTGCTCTTTTATTTATAGGAGGTTGTATTCTCATGATGGTCTCTATTCTTTCAAGATCGATAATAATTCCTTCCTTAGAGAGGATATGACCCAGTAGCTTCCCTTCTTTAACTGCGAAAACTCTCTTCTTGGGATTCAACGATATTCCGTACCTTCGACATCTTTCAAAAATATGTTTTAGGTGATAAATATGATCCCTTTTGCGATAAGAATACATAGTAATGTCGTCCATGTAAACCACTACTGATCTGTTAATAAATCCTTGGAAATCTATGTCCATAGCTCTTTGAAATGTGGTTCCTGCATTAATAAGTCCAAACGGCATTTTACGATATGTGTAGGTGCCTCATTTAGTATTGAAGGCTGCCTTAATTTGATCTCCATTCGACACCAACCCTTGATTATATCCCGAAAACCCATCCAATAGGGACAACATTTCAGACCCAGAAATGCATTGAAGAACGTGTTCCATAGATGGGACAAGATAGTTATCCTTCTGCGATGCTCTGTTCAGGTTTTTGAAATCGATACATAATTTGATGTCTCCATTTTTTTCTTACTTGCACGAGATTTGCTACCCAGCAGGTGTGCCTGACCGGAAAAATGATTTTAGCATCTAGCATTTTGTTTAATTCTTTCTTCACCAACAGTTCCAGGCTTGGATGCATCTTACGAAGCTTTTGTTGGTAGGGCTTAACAACATTTTCCAAAGGAATTACATGCTACATGATGCCAGTATCGAAAGTTTTTATGTCACCATACGTCCATGCAAAGATGTCCTTGTACTCTTTAAACAACTTAAAAAATGCAACCTTTTCTTGTGGGGAGCATCCTAAGCCCAGATTGACATTTTTTGGGTCTTTTTCGGTTCTAAGGTTGACCAACTCATACTTCATGGATGAGCTATGCATTTTGTAGTTAGTCGGGTTTTTAAATTTATCATGTAGGTCATAAAAGTGCTCCATCTTGACAACTGACTTGGGAATTATATTGGACTGATCTTTTTCCTCATCTTCACTCTCATTCATAAGCCTGTCATGCTCTTTTTCATCAATGAGTGCATTTTTGAATGTCTTTTCATAAGGCATGAACTCAAGGATTTGCTTGTCACCTTCGAATACCTACCAATTTGAAATGTTATCAAGTATGGATGGTCTGAAAATCAATTCAACATAATATTTATTCTTGTTTATTCTAAGGTCAGGCAAAATTTTTGAAGCCATACCAGACATCAGATCGACATCTTGGTTTTGTCCTCGAGGTATGTATGCGATATTAAAAGAATCAAAACTTTCAATTAAGCTCCATACCTCTTGTTGGTATCTTACCAGGTGTGGTGAATTGCAATGTATCCTTTTCCTTACCTGGTCGACAATTATCTGTGAGTCACCAAACTTTAAGATTTTTCACCTTCATGTCAATGGCTTTTTTCAGGCCCTACAGAAAGCCTTCTTACTCTACCGTGTTGTTGGTGCACTCGAACTCCAACCAGATGGCCATCAAATGTTGGTTCCCTTGTGGGCAAATGAGAATGCTCCCAGCACCTGCACCCTCTATGCAGTTAGAGCCATAAAAGTAGAGTGTCTAAAATATAGAATCTAATGTTACATCAATTGAACTGTTTTCTATGAAATTAGTCCTATCATCTACTATAATATAGGATAGTTCACCAGTTGGACTACAGGGGAGAGCTTCCAACTGTGTGTTCGTTGCAGTTTCTTCAACTGTCTCTGAATGGAATTCTCCAAAATAGGTTTCCATGGCACAAATGTTGAAACTATAATTCCCAAGGATAGAGTTGGTAAACATTACAAGTTCATTGGGTTCATTTAATTTTGTCACATACTTCATATATATTTCTTGATCAACTCTCAGCATATCACCTTTTCCTTTCTAAGGCAACAAGAGATGGGACCAATCAGTTGAGAAATATCCATTCAAATTTGCTGACCATTCCCTACTAAGAAGCATTCCATATGCCTCGAGTATGTCGGCTACCACTATGTCAATGACTTGCGTGTACTGTGGTTTGGTAGTCATTCGAATCAACACATCTTTCAATTCTCCAATTACTTTTACATTCGTTCTGTCTAGTTGCATAGTTCGAGTTCCAGTTTTCTCGGGCATTGCATGAAGTCTTTTAGCAATAGCGTAAGGCATAATAGTGGATGAGGCACCAGAATCTACTAGGCAATTGTGTACATTCATGTTGAAGATTTCAAATGTGATAAGGAAAGGTGGAGTCGTGGATTTTGATTTCCTTCCTATCATGGCTGCACTAACATCTTGGGGTGTCTGATTCATTTTTGACAGAGTGACCTCCATGGCTCATGGTATTTGGGATGTACTGGAGGTACTAACGGGTCTAGACACCGAAGTTTTGGTTTGACTACTCGGATTTGTGAGAGATTTTCAATTCCGTTCATTCATAGCTTTCAAAAGAAAATCTATCTGCTGCATTAACTTTAACAAATCGAAGTACATGATATTAGCTCAAGATTTCTTAAGATCATCCACAATGTCGTAATCAATGTTATAAATAGGGTAGGGTAGAGTAAACATACCGGTCTTGCCACCCTTACGTGGGAATTTACCATTTTGAGTTGCCTTCATTCAATTTGGTGATGTATTATCCTTCTCTGGATAGCTCACGACTGGAGTACTCTGGGAATTACCACTAGGTTTATTATTCTCAATAGAAGCCTTGGGAGTAGATGTCTTCTAAGGGAAAACATCTCTGTTTTTCTGGTCTATAGGCTTCATCACATCCACAAGTGGCCCTTTACTTCGTGTGTGGATTTCATTAGTGTGAATTTCTTCTATACTATCTTCTTCATCATCGTTCTCATTTGCATAGAAATCTCACAGTACATTGACTTGAGATGCCTCGTCCCTAGGCTCTTCTACTTCGTAATATTCCTCATCTTCCTGTTCTTGCTCCAAATCTACTATGGATTCTTCTTTGGTAAGAAGTGATCAGATAAGAGCCAGGTCTTCCATATTTAAAATCCCTTCACTAGGTGGAGCAGGAAATGTAGGTTGATCATGACCACCTTCTGTCTTCTTGCGATAGAAAGGTTTGAAGGATTTTCTATTGTTATTGTTTCCTCCATTCCCATTTGTACTCTCTCTAGAATTTTTTTTCATATCGATGACTGTGTTCATCAATTTCTTAATGATCTGATGCAAACCTTCCACATCTGTGGTGTCCTTTTCTTTGATCTCAGCCGCTTTGTTATCACTCCCATTATTCTTCTTTGATGATTACAAGGCTTTCTTTTCTTTGGTCGCATGATAACATGCTGTGAGACTGATCATTTCATTCTCAACTTTTACTACTTCATCAATGGAACCCTGTAAGGTTTGTGCATTACTCCTTTTGACCCACATCGCAGTAGGGATAGAGAGAGCAGTGATGTAGAATTCCATGAGCACCTGATTATTAGGTCTAGAGTTAGCCTGGATTATGTTGAACAAAGTGTTGAACTAGATGTTAAAATCCTTGATCTTTTCTTTGGTTTCCATTTTTAAACATGATAGTTCTAAAACAAAGGCTGCAGGTGTCTTATCATCGCCAAACTTGTATAAGAAGGCTCACTAAAAAGCATCCCACGAAGTGATTGATCCTATTCTCAAGCTAAAGTACCATGTGGATGCTGCACCAATCGGAGTAAAAGGGAATAAGAGACATACCACATCCTCATTGGCTACCCCTAACAAGCGCACGACTAGGAAGAAAGAGTGAATATGGTTATCAGTTGTGTCTCCCTACTCAGGATCGAATTTAGGTAATACTCTTTCTACGTTCTTTGGTAAGGCATGCTGCTTCCTAAGTATTTCTACAACATCCAGTGCAAGCTAGGGAAGGAGTCCTCCCAGAGGGGGTGGGGGTTGATTCCCACTTGGAGGAGGCGGTGGAGGTTGATTCCCACCTGGAGGAGGAACATTAGCCATATTATGGTTTGGGAGGTTCTGGTTGAAGGTTTACCCTAGGTGTTCTTTGTTAGGATTTCCCAAATCAAGCCAGGGATTACCTTTAGAGATGGGATCCTCAAGAATTTCTTCCCAAGGAGTGTCAATACTTCACAAGGACTCTAGCACAATATCTTCAAGAGAAAGGGCTGCAGATGTCTTGTCATTTATGGGATAGATCCTTCGCTTTCTTTTAGTTGTCAAAGGTAAAGAATGAAAGATGGGGAGCTAATATAGGGAACGAGCATAAGCATGAGTAAGTACTCTGACTGGTTGTTCCTGAGTGATAGGATACTCCCATAGTCTCTCTTCCTTGGGTGGCCCAAACACAGGACTTAGAGGGACCTTTGCTTCTTTGAAATGAGGCTCTTCCAAAAGGGTGGAAGGATCTTTTTGACCTTTATGATCCATACATAAATCTTTTCGAATCCATGCATGACGTTTATAGATGAAATCCTGAAATGTGTGGATGGAAGTTCAGGCCCTCCTTCTAGTGCCAATTTGTTGTCACGTCGAATGTTCGTTGCGCCAACGAAGGAAACCAACCCGATTGCAGACCCCAATTAGATCCGCTTTCGTTTGGAGTGGCTAGTTCCAACGGGTTTTAAAGGATCCCGTAAACTGTCATAGGTGTTGAAAGATTGCTTCTTGGAGGAAGACATCATTTAAATCAACAAAATAAATAGCTAACCTATGTGCACTAAGCTCTACCTATACTGATTCTACCTACTTGTGTTAATATTAACTATTCTAACCTATCCTGCAGGAGCATAATAAAAGAGATTAAACATCATATATAGATTCCAAGTCCAAATGAATCAATTACTGAGTTCACTGATGAACAAGGCTATATTTAAGCTTAATTTCAATCTAATTATTCATACAAGAATACACATTCCCGTTTCTACAAATAAAACTTGCAACTGATGTTTAATATAGCTTTGAATCGGAGACTGCTCATGAGTTAACCATGAGAACGAATTATATTCAAATAACTAGGACTAGTCATAAGCTGTCTATTATCACTGTGCACAAAAACAAAACATATATATCCTCATGCTAGTCACAAAACCCTGATTCCAAACATAAAAGAAAAAGGAACATGAATCTGAAAAAAGGCTTCTTCTTGACCAAAACAACCTTCTTTATTAGCATAATAAAATCGACCCCTCTTCTGCCAAAAAAAAAGTCCTTTATCCCTATCCAGAGGTAATACTTATGCAGCAAGACAACTAATACTCAGTCTTCCATGAATTTCCACCTTCAAGTTCTTTTCAATATACAAATTAAAATATATAAACATAGAATAGTCAATGAAACCACCGAGACGTCGAGGTCACATTTGCTGGAGCGTTTTATTTCATGGAGGAAATGAATGGATGCCTACAAAAAGAAGAATGACTATAAGCCATCTCTGCACACCTATATCGACTGAACGTTATTCCCTATTATTTCCTGAACGAAAATGAAGACATTATGCTCATCATTGAACTTATAGCATGATTTAAGGCGTATCTGGAGGTAACAACAGCTTGATGGATTTGTGTTGCTAGGAGTACCTCCACTTAACATAGAGTATGCCTCCGTTATGCACTGTGGCGGTTCCATATCCCTTTCTTGTGGAGTATGTCTTTGCAATATCGACATTGGTGGTGCAGAGGTGTCATCCAAAGTCCCCATAGTGACATAAGAACTCTTATACCAACATATGTTCTGCTTCTCGTCTTCTCAAAATTTTAGGACATCCTACCCCATTCTATCCCAAAGCCACGGCACATGGCAATGAAAATCCAGCTGGTAGAGGTATCATGTGGACTAGGCATGGTGTTCCTGCGATGATCATTCAAAGGTTTCGTTACTTTCTCGAATTTTATTACCACCTCACAATCCCTTTGCATCTTTCGTTGCAGCCCTTCATGATGCTTATGCATCAGCTCGTCGATCTTGATTTTCTTCTCCTAGTCCTTGCCTGCATGAATGATCAGAATTAGCTATGATTCTAAGAGATATGACATAAATGCCTAAAACAAAACTTACCTTCATAAAAACTTTCATAAAGAGATAGACTCCACAACTGGGGGTTATATGATTCCTTCTGGCTCTAAATATCAAGAGGGCGCGGGGATTTTTTGGGGACTGATTATTAAAAATGGATTGCAACCATAATTAATAAACCATTGAACTGTTCAACTTTGAGGACATAATTCCATCTGATGACTACAGTTATCATTCGGAGAGACTTAAGATCAAACTTCTCAAGGGACCCATTCAAATTTTCCCCCAGAGAAGGTTTTAATAGGGTGGTGGTTGTGGCCACAACAAACTCTAAAAGTGTTGTTCCCTTAAGGGAACAACAACTGTCCCTTGGAGGGAATAGCAAAAAATAGTCCAAAAAGGTGCTGCTCCCTTTAGGGAACAATAGCTGTTCCCTGAAGGGAACAACAAAAAACACTCCAAAAAGGTGTTGTCCCATTTAGGGAATAGCAGTTGTTCCCTGCAGGAGAGCAGTGGTCGACCATACTAACCAACAATGTTTTAATCACAACTCCTTCGTTTTTGGTCCATTTCGAGTGATTCAAAAGCCAAATGAGAGCTAATTCAAAGTTATATCTCCAATAGAAATAGGTTTTGAAAACTACAAGAATTGATAGGGTGGTGGTTGTGGCCACAAAAACAATCTTATTCCTCAAGTTTCAACTATTCTTCTTGGAATTGCGTAATGCACAATCCCTTCCTTCTGTAACTATGCACTACGTAGTCACACTGCTTAGTCCCAAACCTTGAGCTTCAAAACTGCGCAGTCTCCACCTTCATTCAGCCTCCTCTAAGAACTATAGAGTCTCAAGCATCAAGCCTCAACCTTGACCTCCTTAACTGCGTAACTACACAATCCCTAGGCTTCTATCCCTCCATATATGCATAGTGGGAAATGTCAAGGCTCAAGCCTTTATCCTACTTCCTTGAGCCCCTAAATTGCGCATTTTTCTTGCCCAGACCAGTCTGAACTATGCATTGCATAGTCTCAAGGCTCAATCCTAGCCCCTAACCTCCTAAGTTGTGCAATCCTTGAGCCTCTCTCCCGGATTTCACCCAGTTCTAGCTCAGTCAGTGGTAACATGAAGCATGCTAGAGTACGGATTTATCAGACATATAACATCTTTTCATGAGTAGATTTTAGTTGTGCGTATTCTATCATGTTATGATAGGATGATGATGAAGGAGCTGAAGAAGGATACCATGATAGAAGACATCTTCAAAGTTGCGGAAACAAATTGATCAATCAAGAAAGATGAAGGGAAACCATATTGCATCAGTAGCTGGAAATCAAGATCATATTGAAGACTCCTTATCTTCGAGCCTTATGGAGGAGGAAGAAGAAGAGCATGTTCCATCTCTCAAGAAGACACAAAGAAAGCAACAACAAAGAATGCCTTAACATTTCCATGTCATTATCCAGGCCATGTCATCAGTTTCATCATTTGTCAAGTCATTTGTGGATTATGTAAATTCAATATTGGAGAAATGTACTGTAAAGTGGAATTCCAAGTGTCATCCATAGAATGTGAAAAGTCATCAAGGAGTCAAAGAGTCTTCATTAGATAAATTTTGAGGTAAAAAATGGACCTCAAAACAAAAATGTACAACCAAAATCAACTTTATAAGACCAATAGATATGAAGATCACGATGTCAACCATGGGGGATGATTCACCATTTTTGGAGTAAAGAGGTAAAATGATAATAAATAAATAAATAAATAAATGAAAAAACTAGTTTTTCAACTTATCTCCCTATGGTTTTTCTCAAATTTTGAGCAGGAGCACTCATTGTATGTTCAATTTAATTTTTCATCCAAGGAGTACCCATGTTGAATACTTTTCATGGAGCCCATTACACAAAATATGAGAAATACATGAAAAATGTGATTGCAATAATGTTTTTTCATGTATTTCTCATTTTTTGTGTAGAAGGATCCATCAAAATATTCAACATGGGTAATCCTTAGATGTGAAATTAAATTTTGCATCTAACGAGTCTCACAACTCAAAATTTGATGAGGTAATTGTTGGGCCTCATAATTGTCATAAATTCCTTGCCTTACTTCTTAGTTTTCATACTATTTTCTAAGTCTTTCTTGTAAATAGATCATGATAACTTATGTAGTATGGTTTTAGTAGTGTTTTGTATGCACTTATTGTTTTATTATTTTATGAATGGATTTGATCGATAAAGCACTATTTACTTACACATGGACTCTTATTCTGGGCAGAAACCCATTTATGCATTGGAGATTGATGTTGCTTCCTGGAATGGACATAAAGAGATCGGGTAGCGTGAGGCTGTTATACTCTGTTTGGAGTAAATTAGTCGAAGACAAGCTCCCAAACTATTCCTATAGATGTATTAAATATCTTTGTAGCTTAAATGAGCATCCTGAGAATCTTTAGATTCTTAGGTTTGCTCATTATTAGTAGGTTTTTTATCTTTATATTTTCTTGATGTAATATAAAACTCACATTAAGCCTTGAAACAGGTTGATTGTTTAAGTTGTAATATTGTTTTGACATAAAATCATACATGCGAAGATATTGACTGTAATTGGTTTTCCGTAATTGAATGGAAGTGCTTATTGCTTGAAGTTTCCCTATTGTGATTAAATTGGTGATTTATTATATTGTTTCAGTTGTTCCTATTAGCATAGTCGCTCTTCTCACGTATCATTAAATTAGTGATCTATTCTATTGTTTCAGCTGTTCCTATTAGCATAGTCACTATTAATTTCTCATTGCTTGTTCATTAAATCTAATGCTTTGTTTGGATAATGTTTATTCAAATCATTATAGAATAGATATGTTGTAGTTACTTTGTTGAGAGTATTATTCCTCCTTTCTGTTTCTGTAGATTATCACAGGTTTTTATTTCCTTTACTTAATCGCTTCTGGTAATATGATTATGCAGTTTTTTTATTCATTAAGAAACAATTTGGTATCTAGTAGATCTTCTTTTGTTGTTTCCTTAGAAGAATTTAAAAGTTAAAGCTTTGAATGATTGGTTATAATTAGAAATTGAATTTTGAGTTGATTTCTTTAATATTGCATCTTTTCTTTTTAGTAGGATAGAAATAGTTATTCTTAGCAACATTTATCTGCATAAATTGTGCCAACAACCTTGAAATAGAAAAACAAAGCCTCAGGTTGATGAATTAATGTGTAGTAGTTGATTGGCCCTTTTTAGGAACAATTAATTGGTTCAACATTTTGGCGTCATTTCTGGGGAGTTTGTCAAAGAGAGTGTTAGTCGTATCCCTGGGGGATGGGTATTAAAGAAGAAAGGTAAGAACATGCACATGTACCAAGTAAAATTATTTTTCTAGTGCCTAACCTTGGCTAATACATTTAGGTTTTTGTAGTGTGTATGACTAGAAAGAAGCCTAAGCTTAGGAACCAAATAGAGATAGACCTGTGGAGGTTTTCCATTACACCAAAACCCACAGGTATTGGTAAACATTCCAAACTAGTAACTAGGATCCCCAGGGTGGAAATTACGGATTCCATAGAGGTGCAGTGATTTTTCCAACACCCCCCCAAACGTAGCTTGGGGGAATCGAACCTGGGTCCAAGCTTTGATACCATGTGGAGGTTTGCCGTTACACCAAAACCCGCAGGTGTTGGTAAACATTACAAACAATAACTAGGATTCCCAGGGTGGAAATTATGGATTCCATAGATGTGCGGTGATTTTTCCAATAAGACCAGAAGTATACCCAGAAATTAACCAAAACCCAAGGTCAATTTGGCCTTCGAAGAATAACCTTCATAGACGAAATCATTCGCAGTTAAGAATCTCAAGTGTCAATAAGTGTAGTCTCACCCGAAGCAATCTTGTGGGATGTTGGAACCAGGTTTCTGCATCCAGGGATATGTGATAGGTGGCCTTTAAGTATTTACAATTCGGATCTGCCTTCGTGCAGATCAATATCCTTATAGGGCTCGCTACCAAAACTCTAAGAAAACAACTTCCTGACCTTCGTGAAGGTTGGCGATTAGAATTTATAGAGCCAAAAGAAGCAGTCTATCCAATTCTGTGCACTATTTATTAACCCTAGATCTGCCTTCGT
Source organism: Pinus taeda (assembly GCA_000404065.3). Taxonomy (NCBI): domain Eukaryota; kingdom Viridiplantae; phylum Streptophyta; class Pinopsida; order Pinales; family Pinaceae; genus Pinus; species Pinus taeda. Next base: position 25,323 of record APFE031066614.1, read on the forward strand.
GCAGATCTATCCAATTCATCAGCAAACATAAAATACTTAGCCCTTAACTTCACGAACATAGTTAATTACCTAAAACATGCATAAATAGGACATATTCAGTAGATTCGTGCAAAATTCATACATTATTCAACGAAAAACACATTATTGAACGACAAAATATAACATAAGAAGAATTAGCAATAATACTCAGATGCAAGATATTTCTTCAAAATCAATCTTTATTCAATTCCAACATTCAAATAACAAACTTCTTCGCCATGCGCACTCAGCTGCAGGGGTCTGCGCACTTAGCTACAGACTTACCAAGGCCTCCTGTGCACTCACCTACAGGAGCCTTCCCCTTTCGCCTAAGTACAGGAAGCAAAGCCTTCTTTCCTTAGCACTTTCCCAAAATAGCAAAACTCATTCCCAATTCAAACTTCTCAGTCGACTATAAATAGATTCTTCAATACAATACCATGGCCGACGGACCATAGGAGAATCTTAAAACCAACCCAAAACAAAGGGCTAAAACCCCTTTGACTGCTATCTAACTGCTTACTCTGCTTTCAAATTTCGTGGAGACTTTACATTATTTACAAAAGCTTTTACAAAATTGGGTTAAACTAACCCCAAAACTAACCCTAGGGACCTTAACCCAATAGTAAGTCCCTGAGCAGTATCTGGGAAGGGTTCTATTGTTATTTTCCCTCGAGTAGTAGGTCCATTTGTTGTAACTGATGCTGAGATTCACGATAAAACTCTAGGATTTGTGAAGAGATTCCAAGATGTATCTGTCAGGCATCTTAGTCTTTCTGATAAGAGTGAGGGGCACTCTTGTAACTTAAGGTAAGGGGGAGGTGAAACTAGTGAACCGTACCCATGAACTTATGAGAAGGAATTCTCTACAACACATATTGTGAGGTGAGGAACTGAAGTTCCTGGTCTAAGTAGTGTTGTGAAACTAGGTCAAGTTCTAGAACCCCATCAACATATTATTATTTGCAGATAGTACCTCCTGAATAAGGGATCCCTGAATATTACTGGCATATCTTTTACCATATGGAAAATATAGTAACATGACCACAAACCTTGACCATAGAGTATCCTATTGTTGATCCATAGGCTAATGCACTGATGAAGGTTACCCCACTATAAAACCTTCTGAAATTTCATGGGATTGCCTCCAAAGACCCCAATGCATTTATGTTTAAGTTTGATGTTTTATGTCGAGGATATGATTATACTACCGACCCCCAAAAGTTAAAGTTGTTTCCTTATACCTTAAAGGAAGAAACATTACAATGGTTCATGGGACTGGGGGGTGGTACTATAGCTTCATGGGATCAAATGAAAGAAGATTCTCTTACTATATACCAAGATTATTTCCGATCTAGGGATCTAAGGGAAGAAATATTTAAGATGATGTCAAAAGAAGATGAAACCTTGTAAGAACATGTTGAAAGATTTCAATATAATTTACAAATATCACCTTATACTACTCTACCCAAGGATGTGTTAGAAACTAAATTGATTAGAGGTATGAAAGATGAATGGATAGAATTATTAATTTAATGGGGTAGGGTGACATTTCTAAAGAAGAATATGATGACATTATGAAACTATGTATTAGGTGTTCCCAAGGAAGTACAAGAACTAAGCCTAGAACTCGTGACCCTCTCAGTAGATCCATCAGAATTACAGGAGGAGTTACACGAGCAAATATCGATAATCTTTTAGAAGATTTTAAAACTAATATTTTAAGTACCTTGAAAACCTAGTTGTATTTTTTACAGGTAAAATAGAAACAAGTTGAAGCAGAACAAGCATCAAATGTTTTATGTCCTCGTTGTCAAAAGAAACACAATTTTAAATAACGATCATTGGATATAGTCGAGCTATGCACTATTTTCACCAAAGATCATTCAAATGATTGTTTACCCTCACTTCATGGGTTGAAAGTTGTATATAAGGAATCTGAAGAAGAACCCAAGGCAATGTATTTATTGGCAAAACATCAACAATGGCATAACCGATCATAAATTTACTATAGGGCCCTTCTATGTTTTTTCTAGACAGTTTCCTCAACAAAAGTTTCTTGGATTAAATTTGTAGGGCCAGAAACATTCTCCTAATACTTGGCATGCTCAACCATATAATTTATCACCCTGGACAATTCAGTCATTCCTTGGTCCTTACTAGCCGAATAAACAATATCCCAAAACATCATGGAAGAATACATTAAATAATTCATACCCTCCGCAATGGGAAAACCAATCTACTCAAGGACCAATGTGGTCCCATAGTTTGCAATGCCCCACTATGTCAAATAATCAACCAATGGGAGTGATGCCTCAGTCACACAAACAACCATCGTTGCAACCTCCACTTCAATTACCTCCAAGCGCTCCACCTCCACTCCGACCTCAGTTACATGCACAACCAAATTCAAATCCAAATAATAGACATGTGCAATTTTTGAAATTCTGCAAAACTTCATATTCTCCCCCTTCTTCTCTAGAATGTAAAGAATTATGTCTGAGATATTGGAGAACCGTATTTCCAGAAGATCCCCCAAAAAGTCAGGAGAAACCCAAAAATGATAAACCTGCTAAGGAGCAATCTTTGATAGAACATTCCCATCCCACCGTATTCATTACAGAACTAGAACCGTCTAACAAACCAATTAAAAGACATGAACCCATTGATATTACAGACACTTCTCCTCCATTCCATGAGAGATTAATCATAGTTAAATCACCTACATACCCTAACTTCGATCTCTTAGGGGAATTACAAAATTTATATATCAAAATTCCTCTCCTATAGGCTATTAGAGAAATACCATTTTATGTTAAAACCATTAAAGAATTATTTGTCAATAATCCTGGTAGGAATTCAAAATACTTCCTTTTAGTCCATGTTTTAGGGAAACTCTCTGATCTTATCTTGGGGAAGAAGTACCCATTAAACATCATAACCCTGGAAACCTTGTAGTTATTTTCCAGATTCAGGGATATAATTTCCCAAATACTTTGGTGGACTTGAGAGCAACCATAAATATTATAACACTAGAAACCGGTGGATGCCTTAGAATAACTAGATTTAAACTGACTCTAATAATGTTGGAGTTGGTTGATAGATAAGTAGTAAAACTAGAGGGGTCTTTAGACGATGTCATTGTTTTCGTAGACTCTTGGGAATACCCAGTTGATTTTCTGGTCGTCAATCCTAAAATCAAACTAGAAGGACACCCCTTAATATTAGGAAGACCATGGCTTGCCACTACAGATGCATACATAGGGTGTCGAACTAGAAGTCTGACCATTGCTAAATGACGAACTATCAAGAATCTTATCGTATACCCTCCCGCTAGACCCAACATGTTGACTAACAATTTTAGACATTCCCCACTCGAATATCATCAAGGAAATTTATGCTCTCCTCTTACTGTCGACAAGGTCCTTATATTTAAAAGGCAGATCAAGGAAAATATAATTTATGGATTTATTAATCAACCTTCCACTATCGGGAACCCAAACTGTCAAATGTTGAAAGTTGTGGTTGACAAGGAAGCCTAAGGAGATCTGATAGAGGACTTGAACATTAAACATATACCCAAAATTGCAGTTCATAATAGTATTCCCATCGAAATTGAGCCTAACAAGATCTTGAATATTAACATTAATCTTAATAACCTTCAGCGTGAAAGGCCGATACAAATTATTTAAAAATATAAACAAGTTTTTTGTTGGGAATATTCTGATATGAATTGCATCAATCCACATCTATCTACACTTCATGTTTATATTGATAAATATGCTCGAGCCATTCTCTAACCTCAAAGAAGACTAAATCCACATCTCGAGGACATAGTAAAACAATAACTTCAAAACCTTCTTGATGTTAATTTCATATATCCCATTTCTGATAGCCAGTGGGTTTCACCACTAGTAGTAGTCCCTAAAAATAATAACAAATGGATAATTTCTGTCGACTATAAAGAGTTGAATAAATCTACGTAGAAGGATCATTTTCCTCTTCCTTTTGTGGATCAAGTCCTTAACACTCTTGCTGGAAAGAAATATTTTTCTTTCTTCGATGGGTTCAACGGATATAATCAAATACAAATTTCCCTTGAATACCAAGATAAACCACATTTACTTTCCCATGGGGAATATTTCCATATAGGGTCTTACCATTTGGGTTTGTTGGACACCTAATCCTCAATGGGTTAGTGTGGAAGCCGAATGGACAAAAGGAGTCCAAGGGACCTTGCGATGTGAAACCCAAGAGTCACACATTGTACTATAAATGTATATCAAGTGTTAATAAAAATTTTATTGCATGTTTTATCTTTCATATTTCTCTTGTTGTCCATGTCTGTTTAACATGGTATCAGAGTAGGCGTATTCCTACCCTGCATAATTAATTTGAGCCATTTGTTTATGGCCTTTATGTGAAATTTATTTCTTCCATATTCACTTGAATGTTTCTCTGCCTCACTGCCCATGAATGTTCCTAAAAGAAGTGTTGTCCATTATTCTCTGTGCATTATTCCCTGACCAGCGATGTCCAAGCTGTTTTGACCACCGCCTCTGTCCTTCCCAGCGCTACTCTGCCTCTGTCCTTCCAGCGCTGCACTGCCTCTGTCCTGACATAACGCCTCTGTCCTTCTAGCGCTGCACTGCCCTTGAATTCCGGGAAGAGGGGATCTGAGCTTGCACTGAATTTACTCTATACTACCTGACCAACCTAATCCCTCATGCCACCTGGGTCTCAACACGCACAACGACGGAGCCTTACTCGTGGCTCGTTTATGCATTTCGCAAAGTAAGCATCATCAACTCTAACGCCCAAGCTCAAAGGAGTGGCTTGAATCGTTAGTAGGTCAAGGTTATGATCAGAAATCCCTGATGCAATTGCGCCTTCCAGAGCGGCACCACATACTGCAGCTTCCAAAGGTTTCACATCGTCATATATATTCTTGCTCTTGCAAAGCCTCAGAACCAGGCTCCGTATTTTTGGAATGTGTGAGCAGCCACCGACAATTACAACATCCGCTATGTTCTCCACATCAATCTGTGCATCAAGTAAACACTGCAAAATAAGGTTTTCACATTTTAAAAAAAAAACCTCATTATTGACTTCCTCAAACTCGTCTCGTAGCAGGGTTTTTGATATGACTATTTAGATTCTGTGATATTGGCAATGCCATGAATTTCTTGTTAATTGTTTAAATATTTAGAAATTGTAGATGCTGGTGATTTCCAGGACTGTTTGAAAGTGATGAAATTTCAGTTTCAATTGTTATGCCTCTCTTGTTGAATGCTCAAAACTAGAAACGAGATGGCTTGCCTAGAAACATTTCGTTATTGTACCTTCTCAAATATTACAATTTGGGGCACCAAAAAAAAACTGATGCGTCTTTCGGTTTGAATATAGCAAAGAGAGATCTGTTAGCAGTCTCTTTTGGACCAGTTGATAGTTAATATCGCCCAAAATTTCATTAATGTTGGTGCTTCTAGCTATTTTGTTTGTATGACTTGATATTATACTACAGTTACAGCTACCTTAGCCTGTTTTCTTCTCAATAATTCTTTTCATCATAAGATGTGGTCAAGAAGATGCTTAAGCTTGTCCAGGTAAGAGGACGATGTGTGTAACTAAGTGCAACGAAACTTGGAAGGCGTTGAGCTGGTTGGAATATGTGTGAACAATTACCTTTAAATGCAATTGCTGAATGCTGGTGCAAAAAATAGATTGGAACAATTTGTCAGATCTATGTGCAGTACAAAGGATGGAAGGATGAAAACTGGATGCGGAAGTAGTAAGCGTTGCATGGCCTGATTGTCCATGGAGGTAAGTGAATGAAATAACAGGTTGTTGTTTGCGTTGAGATTTTGGCGACATTTAAAAAAAAAACTGGAACAGAAGATTGTGCAAGTCCACGTGCAGCGTGGAGACATAAATAAATGTTCATAGAAGAAATCAAAATTTGTTATACCGATTCACAAACATGGCAATGAAGATATGTTGTATGAGAAATGATAACCAATGAAAGCATATTTTGAAATCGATCTGCATCAATAACTTATCAGTTGAATTTTTAAGAGAGAAAATGTGCATACACTGGATATGAAGTGATTTCAAAAGGGCAAGGGTGCACATCAAAGTTTGGGTTTTCATACTTTCCATGTACTGAATTGAGTGCGTTAAAGTAAAACGTGCATGATTTCGTTTTATGAATTGAATGATGAGTATGAAAGTCTATACTCATGGATTGGAAATGAACTTTTGTATAAAGTTATGTTTTAAGATTTGTAATTTGGGTTTTATAAAAGCCCTATGAAATAGGAATAAGTTATGATGAAAGTATGTGAGTTAATCATGGAAGTATGGTGAAAGTTTGGATAGATGTTTATAATCTCATGTGAATATTGGCATGGTTTAGGAGGCATTTGAGTATTGTTTTTGCCTGAAGGTGAGTGGATCGAGATTGATAATATTGAATGATTTTGAACATATATTGGAA
>APFE031066614.1:33469-78189 GCA_000404065.3 Pinus taeda
CAATGGGTTAGTGTGGAAGCCGAATGGACAAAAGGAGTCCAAGGGACCTTGGGATGTGAAACCCAAGAGTCACATATTGTACTATAAATGTATATCAAGTGTTAATAAAAATTTTATTGCATGTTTTATCTTTCATATTTCTCTTGCTATCCATGTCTGTTTAACAGGGTTGTGCAATGCAACAACCACTTTTCAAAGGGAAATTCTCAACATTTTTTCAGATTTGATAAATGAGGGACTTGAACTATATATGGATGATTTTACCCCCTATGGTAATGATTTTGATCAAGCTTTGAATAATCTTGAAAAGGTTCTTGCACGATGTATAACCACCAAATTGTGCCTCAGTCATGAAAATTTCCATATGATGATAACATTGGGCATAGTTCCGGGACATTTTATTTCTACTACATGCATTTAGGTAGACCCAACTAAAATCAAGGTAATTGTTAAAATTGTTACTGCTCGAATGAAAACAGAGGTACGTAAATTCCTCGGTTATGCTGGTTATTATTGCCGCTTTATAGCATTTTTTTCAAAAACAACAACACCTCTGTATGTATTGACTGGACATGTGGATTTCAAGTGGACTAATAAATGTGACATTGCTTTTGCATATCTAAAAAGGTTGGTCTCAATAGGTTTCGTACTGTGAGGAAAAAATTAGAATCTATCATACCATATATCCTCATATACATCAGATACGATGATAGGAGTAGTCCTTGGACACGAAGAGAATAAAAAGCCTTATGTGGTTTTTTACATAAGCAAAAACATTGCGTCGACTAAGTTGAATTACACTATGACAAAAAAATATTTTAAGTTGTTTTTTTGTCATAAATAAATTCTACCATTATATAATGGGATACCCAATTTTTCTGTACATTAATCATTCTACCATTCATTATTTAACTAACAAACCTATTACCAATAGTAGAATAACTCACTGGTTATTGTTGTTGCAGGAGTTCGACATTACCATAAAGGATCACCCAGGGAAGGATAACCTTGTTGCAAATTTCTTATGAAGAGTTCCAGCTACATTCAGTTCGTCCCCAGTTGAGGACCAATTCCTGGATGAACATTTGTTTTCCATAACAATCAAGAAACATTGGTATGCCATTATTTTGAATTTTCTAGCAATAAAAAAATTACCATCACAACTATCATCCCAAGAAAATTAGCTTATCATTCAGCACAACAAATGCTTTTTGTGGATGGATGATACCTTTTTCATATAGGGGCTGATCTTGAAAATCGAATATGCGCCAGAGAAGATGAAATTTATGATATCCTCAGGTTCTGTCATAATGAGCCTTGTGGAGGTCATTTTGTTGATCAAAGAACTAGACATAAGGTACACAGATGGGATGTTTTTGGCCCACAATATTTAAAGTTGCAAAGAAATATGTCCAGAGCTATGACAGTTGCCAAAGGATGAGCCATCCCATTCAGTCGGATGAAATGCCCCTCCAACCAGATTGTATTCGAACCATTTAAAATATGGGCAATGGATTTTGTAGGCCCCTTTAATCCACCTTCAAATCAAAAAACATATATTCTAGTTTTTACAGATTATGTGACTAAATGGGTGGAAGCAGTAGCACTCCCAAGGGCCATGGAAGAAACAATCATCAATTTTCCGTTCAAACTATTTGTGCGATATGGGCTACCTTGGGGGCTTGCAATAGATGGGCGATCACAATTCACTGCTCATAAAATTTCATCCATGCTGCAAAATTGTTATATTAAGACTATATTAGTGTTTTCCTTAGTCACGATTATTTTTTCCTTAGTCGAGATTGTTGTTCCTTTAGTCACGGTCATTCTTTCCTCAGTCACAACATTGTTTCTTTAACCACAACCATTGTTTCTTCATTTGCGATTATTATTTCAATTACCTCATTAATGTTTTTTTTTCCTTTTGGGGTAAGGAACATTTATTTTTCACCTTTCACTCATATGATGTTGGAAACTAACTTGCTTAATGGTTATCATTGGAGAATATTTTATGAGAAATCATTATCAGAATTCTAGAATTTCCATGATTTTTAATCCCTTTTAGTATTGTAGAAAAATTCCAAAAAGGCTCATAATGAATTTGTCTCATCACCACTTAAAAGGAGCATATTTTCACTCCACTCTTGAAATATTACACAAACATAAGTTTTGAGGAAAAAATTAGCAAGCTACAAAATTAATTATTATTATACTTTTTACACCATCCCTAGCTCTTAAGGAGTTGGCATTCCACCCCATTTATTAATATTAATAATAGGAGGTCTCATCACGAGTCATCCTACCATTATCATAGGATCTAGTGGAGTGACATCACCACTTCTGGTCACCAAGCCAGGGTAATGGCCTTTGAATTTTGGGTCAAAGGACAAGAGGTTTCATCACGAGCCAACTTTTTCACCTCATTAGCTCTACTGAATGACATTGTTATTACTTGGTTACCACGTTAGAACAATGGCTTTCTGTAAATGCTTCATATATATATATATATATACAAAAACAAAATTTGAAATTTCCGTAGTAAATGGGATAATTGCATCTCAAATGGTTAAAATGGTAACTTTCTTGAGGCTATGGACTCCTGCTAACAGTAGAGGCCATGCCTGTGGTATTGAACTAAAATTACAAATTACAATATAGCTTAGCTACTTAGTTCCGTAGAAAAGTTAATATTGTTATATTTATTATGAATATTTATAAAATCATCTTGGAAAATGGTGATGATTAGTTTACAAAGTGACGTATATCTGAAATTTTTGTCTCCATCCATCTAATTCCTTGTATAAATCTCTGCATCCCTTATTTTGTCTGAATCTTTCATGGGTTATAATAAATTGAGTTATCATTATAGTGCATGAGTCATAAAATATTAATGATTTCATCATATGTCACATATATATGTCACTTCCTATTTTTACTTTTGATGGTTACGTTCATTGAATTGCATTAGTTCACCATTATCCTTCAAACATGCCAAACTTGCCATCTTATCAAAACTTGATTTACGGCTGCGAACGACCTTTACTCCCATTGGGGGGGGGGGGTGTAGGGTTGGAACTGACAGATGAATGTTATCTGTAATTTTGAATACCACTGCATGTCTTTGAACCTCTATACTTTGTACAAGATTATTATTATCATACATTGTGGATTTTGTTGTTTCTTGTTTCAAGACTGCGTCCTGTTGAGCAATTAACAATGGGTGGGCATTGAGTTTGATACGAATCCATGCAATTATAGGTTTCAAAATAGGTACACCACATCTTATTTCAAGCTGGATGGATAGAGTATTTTGAATGATTACAGGGGTTCGACAATGAGGTGGCATTGAAATTTACAAAGAGTTTGGACAACAACACAATAGTGGTGAGAAATATATAGATACAAGTAAGTGAAATTGCAATAGCAGAAGTAACAGGGCTCCCGACATAAGGAGAAAAGTGGCACAAGATACACACCTCTCTCCATAGAGAGGCCCTTATGTTTACGAATACTGGAAAAAAAATGATCATAAAAGGGAAGGCGTATAACCCCAATTCATTACCTAAACCATGGAGGGAAGTAGCAAGGATTGTCTAGAGATACATCAACTATGATGGGGTATACAACATGATAAGAGGTTCTCATCTCAAGATCACGGAATCCCTAAGGGAAAATGTAACCCTAAACATCCCATACTTTCTTAATTCAATATTAATTGAGACTGCTACTAGATTAAGGAGATCTAAGGAGCAAGCTTTGGTCCTAAGTCACCATGTACTCATCAAGTTTCTAATCATAAGAAGTCTTGGCCAAGTTCAATAGCATTGGGAAGGATTCCTTGGAAACCCTAATGTTGGTCAAGAGATATCCTCAGAAAATGAGACAATTGTTGGAACATCTAGAAATGTTTTGGGTAGTGATGAACAACCCAAGAAAGATAATGAGGAAAATTTGAATGAAAATATAATGACAAAAAATATCTCATAAGGAACGATACAAATTGAAAAACATCAAAAACTTAGTAGAGTAGAAAAGATAATGGGATCAATTTTAGCTTCATTACCGAAAAAGAGAAGGATGTCATCTAGACTTGTGAAGCAAGGACAAAGTTCTTTGAACCCCCTTGAGAAGTTACCAGAAGAAAATCATCCCAAAATGAATCAACTTCAGAACAAATGGAGCAGTAAACAAGAGTAGCCCAAGCATTAGAAGGACTAGAGTTTGTTGAATACTGCAAATTTTGGAGAAGCCATGATTACTTCAATAGAAGAACCCATAGTTCATTCTGAAAATCCTCTTAACTAGGAAGCTTCACCAAATTCACTAGTTGCAATGTCTTTTGTCAATTCTTTAGATACTGCTATCCTGGAATCAAATAATGATCATGAAGTTGCTCCTAAATAATGTTCTAGAGACTGTATTGGTACTATACTAGAACCTCCCTCTTTGGAGGGAACGACTCCACAGTATTTAGAAAATTTAATTGATGAAGAATGAGATGATGGCATCGAATTTTCAGCTAAACCTAAAATTTATTCTCCTAATGGAAACTTCCCGAAGTTTGGGATTGATGAGACGAAAAGGGAAGTTGAAAACTTACTGACAAGTAAACCCACTCAGGAAACTATTGCTGAAGAAGCCGAAATAGTAGTTGATGTTCTCTCTCCAGAAACCTTGGTTAGCACTTCTGATAAGATGACCATAGTTATGAGAGTTAGGAGAAATAAAGGAAAATGCTATGAAACGATCTCCCAAAATAGAAGAAGAGATAGGTAAACAACTTCAAAATAAGCCTCTTTAAAACCTCCTTTACATTACACAAATGAATAAATCTTGGATGATTCAAATGAAAAAACCTCCTTTCTATATATAGGAGTCTAAAGGGTCACAATATAATAAGAGCCAACATAACAACAATAATGTAAGGGAACAACAATAACAATAAGGGGGATACACTAATAACAATGAGGGAATACACTAGTATTATAGGGACCTAACATGTCCCTCTCCTTCAAAAAAGTGTTTTCCTCAATGCTTGAGTAGTTTTGGATTATTCTGTATAAAATCATCATCCTTCCATGTGGAATATTCCACGAGTAAGTTCTTCCACTTGATGAGATACTTTGAAATTGATCGATTTTGTAGTTGTCGAGTTCTTATTTCCGTGACTGCTTCAAGTTCCAATATGATTTTTCCTTCCTCATCAAATTCTGGCAATATTGTTTGAACTAGGAGCTTGTCACCTATAACCTTCTTTAAGCATGAAACATGGAAAATTGGGTGCACTCGGGAAGATGTAGGAAGCTCCAATTTGTATTCCATAGTACCAATCTTTTGCAACACCATGTAAGGACCATAATACTTTGGTGATAATTTTTTATCCTTCATAGCTTGATTAAGGGACATTTGTTTGTATGGTTGTAGCTGTAAAAATACCCAGTCACCTACAACAAAACCTTTTTCGCTGTGATGTTGATATGCCTATTGTTTCATTCTATTCTGTGCTAAATTGAGGTTATCCTTTAAGATTTGGAGAACTTGTTGTTGATGCTCGAAGTGATCTTCCACTGCTTGAGCCTTATAATTTTCTCTTAAAGATGATGTGATGGATGGTGGATGATATCCATACAGAGCCATAAATGGGGTCATTTTTGTTACAGTAAGGAAGTGTTATACCCCCATTCTACATGAGGTAACCACTTGACCCATTGTGTTTATTTATCAAATACAAAGAAGTGAAGATATCCTTCCAAACATTTGTTCACTATGTCATTTTCCCATTCGATTGAGGATGATAAGATGAGCTAAGAGCTAATTGAGTACCCAAACAAGAAAATAATTCTATCCCAAAATTTCCAGTGAAAATATATACTATAATTTCATTTTATCGAGCTTGCTGCGCTGCGACCTAGCTGCGCCGTTTGTGCTCTCCTGCAAGCATTCTCCATCATGGCGTCTAGAGGCGGCCCTGCGGCCCCTCCCCCCCTTCCCCCGGAGGTCGAAGCCTTCAAGGCTCTGGTTTCCACTTCAGAAAAATGCCAGGTCTCTGGCCTGCAGCAAAAATTCGTCAAAAAGCTGGACAATATTCCCAAGGTGGCCTTACCTGAGGAGGAAATATGTAGATCTGCTCTGAATCTTGTAGGAAAAGGCCTGATCGGACAGTTCACCGGTTTGTGGCCATCTCCGAGAGCTGTCGAAGAATGGGTCAAAAGGAACTGGCTACCTTTGGTAAACGAAGGTATCAAGATCTATTTTGTAGGCAAAGGGTTCTTTGTTTTCCTGTTTAACAATACAGAAGATAGAGGCCTGATCTTCAGAAACGGGCCATACTTCATGGGGCCCCAAGGACTCTACTTGAACAAATGGTCTACAGATTTCGACCCAGCACAAGATGTGCCCAAGGCGGTTCCTGTCTGGGTGCGCCTCCCGCATCTTCCCCTTCATTGCTAGAACCAAGGCTCCCTACAATCCATTGGAAACGCTCTTGGAAAATACATAGACCAAGCCCCAAGGAAGGACCAGTATTCCTGTGCTCGGATCTGCGTGGAGGTCGATCTGGAAATAGTATTACCCGAAGCGATTAAGCTATCGGTGGCAAACTGGACACACATACAAGAGCTTGATTACGAGCAGTTGCCCTTCAAGTGTCGTTTCTGCCACGAGTATGGACATTTTGCTAGATACTGCAAAAAAAGAAGTGGGGAGACTCCAGAGAAGGAAAAAGAAGATCAATGGAAATAGGTAAAGAAGACAACAGCTAACAGGCAGAGCAACAAAAACAAGGCTAAAGGGACAGAGAATAAAGTAGATAATGGAAGCACAAGTAACCAAAATGCCGGAAGCAACGAAACAAAAGGCAATGAGGGAGATAAAAATCCCTTTGAAATCCTCACGCCTCCTTTAGATCCGCCGGAAGCAAGGGAAGAAGAACCACTACAACAGGAGAATATGGAAACCCTAGATCTGGGCAATATCCCAATCTCCATCCCAAGCAATATCTCTTCTCCATCATATGCAGAGATAATCAAAAAAAAGAAAAAAACAATAGAGAATACGGGATCATCAGATGATGAAACACAAGAAAAGTCATCAAAAAGGGTTGGACGAAGAACAAATAAGGAAACCAGAGAAGAGGAGTCAGAAAAACAAAAATCTCTCGGCAGTCAAGCTACTATCGAAATGACACTAGGGAGGACTGTCAGGACAAGGGCCTCCAAAGGAGGAGGGCCTACCTCTTCAAGCGGTAAATGATGCAGTTGATCTCTTGGAACTATAGGGGTCTGGGTAATCCCAACAAGGCAGAGGCAATCAAAGAATTACTAAAGATGGAGACCGCGGACATCCTTATGCTCCAAGAGACAAAAGTAGAAGGGGAAGCCCTTCTAAACACCAGCGTTAAGAAATGGAAATTTGATTCAGGAAAGGTTGTTAGTGCAAGGGGCATAGCTGGGGGATTAGGTACTTTTTGGACAAAAAACTTCTCCCTAGAACGATTTTTAGCGACTCAACATTGGATTTTCACAGAGCTGCGCCACACTGTAAGTAATCTCACCCTCGCTCTGTTTAACTTATATGTCCCTGTTCATTATGAAGAGAAGAGAGAATGCTGGAGGTCACTGTCAGATTATATAGCGCATATCAGTCCAACAAATTTGGTCATAGGGGGTGACCTGAACATAACTCTAGATCCCAAAGAAAAGAAGGGAGGGATCCAGTCCAGAGATCCTTTCATCAATATAGTGGGCAATTTGATTATGTGTTGGGACTTGGTAGAATTCAAACCAGTGAAAGGCAAATACACCTGGACAAACAATAGAACTGGAGAAAATCATATCTCAGCCAGATTGGATAGGTTTCTTATCAGCAGTTCTTTAATGATGGACAACAGAATAGTTTTCACTAAAATTCTTCCAAAACTCACATCGGATCATAAGCCGATCCTCTTATGCCTAAAAGAGGAAGAGGATTTAGGCCCCCTTCCATTTCGTTTCAACCCTCTCTGGGCAGGCAAAGACGGGTTTTTACAAACAGTTCAAGCAGCATGGATGATAGAAGTTATCGGTTCCCCAAGTTTTGTGTGGGAACAAAAATTGAAAAATACAAAAACAGCGCTCAAAGACTGGATAAAGAAATCCACGCAATCTCCCAATAGGCAGAGGAAGGAGGCAGTAATTCAATTGGAAGGAATACAACTTGAAATGGAGGAGAAAGACCCCTCTCCCACAGATTTAGCCAACGAAAAATCCGCTCAAAGGAATGTCTACTTCTCTTTCAGGAATGAAGAGGAATACTGGCATTTAAAGTCTCGAAGCCTGTGGCTCAAATCAGGGGACAGAAATACTTCTTACTTTCATAGACAGTGCAGGGCCCATCTCTCGCGCAATCACATAACAGAAATAACCAGTTCCAGTGGTCAGGTTTATAAAGGATTCTCTCAAATTCAAGAGGCAGTGGTAAATCATTTTCAGAACCTTCTTAGTGCAGAAAGAAATGGGGACGAGGAGGACGAAACAGAGTTTCTCACAACCATCCCAAATCTAGTCAGTGAGGAAGATAATGATTCTCTGATGAGCCTAGTGACGGAAGAAGAGATAACTAGTATTGTTTGGTCCATGGAACCTGATAAAGCCCCAGGTCCCGACGGCTTCTCAATACATTTTTACAGAATTTGTTGGGAGATTATCAAAATTGACCTTCTCAGAATGATAAGAGGAGTCTTGAGGAAGGCAAAAGTGGGCGGTGGAACAAAATCCACATTCCTCGCTTTAATCCCCAAGGAAACAAACCCAAGATCCTTTGATAGATACAGGCCGATCTCCCTTTGTAACTCATCATACAAGATCGTGGCCAAGCTGCTGGCAAACAGAATCAAACCTCTTCTTCAAAAACTTATCTCTCCAGCCCAAGGAGGATTTGTGAAAGGCAGACAAATCCTAGATAATGTCATCCAAATTCAAGAGGCTCTCCATTCCAGCCACGCACGGAAAGAACAAGGTATGATTATCAAATTAGATATGAGTAATGCTTTTGACCGTGTTAATCGTTCTTTCTTGCTCAGGGTTCTTGCAGCCCTTGGGTTCAGACAGGAATTCATAAATATTATCAAAGCCTGCATCGAAATTATCTGGATCGCTCCAATGGTGAATGGGAGACCAACAGTGTTCTTCTCTGCTACCAGGGGACTGAGGCAAGGCTGCCCTCTGTCTCCCTTTCTCTATATTCTGATGGCGGATACATTAAGCAAAAAATTAACTCAGGAGCAACAAAGTGGCACCATTCCTGGGATAAGAATCGTGCAAGGCGTATCTCCAGTGAATCATGCGCTCTTTGCCGATGATTCACTCCTGCTCGGGGGCACCTCCTTGAGAATTGCTAAAGCATTCAAGTCAATCCTCCAAAAGTATTGCAACGTTACTGGAGCCCTTATCAGTGAAAGGAAGAGTGCAGTTTATGGATGGAATACCGATCATCAATCAATTGAAAGGATAGCCAGCAAACTGGGGTTCAAAGGATACGCAGAGTGGGACAAAATAAAGTATCTTGGCCTTCCGCTGACGATGGGATCCAATCGAAATAATCTGTGGGAAGAGGTAATTTCCAAGTTCAATAAGAAGATAGTTGCGTGGGGCGGAGTCTGGCTTACCTCAGGAGGCAAGCTCACTCTCATCCGGTCGGTTCTTTCAGCTCTGCCTACTTTCCAAGCCACTCTGCTGTTGGCTCCAAGGCAAATCGCAGACCAGATTTCTTGTTTAATGCGGAACTTTCTGTGGAATGGTGGGAAGGGGAACAGTAATTGTTTTCACCTTGTTAACTGGGAAATGGTGAAGCGCCCAATCGTTGAGGGTGGACTGCAAATTAGAGACCCCCATCAAGCAAATCTTGCGCTGGGTTGTAAACTTCTGTGGCAACTAATTTCTGAGCCCACGCATCCAATCAGCCAAATATTAAACCTCAAATATCTCAGAAACCGGTCGATCATCTCCTTCAACCCCGCTTCTTCTCCTAAAGGAACTCTGGCTTGGAGGCTCTGTTGTAAGGGGATTGATTTTTTCAGAACACATTTGTATAAAATCCCAGGCAATGGCAAAAAGACTTTGCTGTGGAGAGACCGAATCATGGGCCATCCCCCACTCTCAGAAATAAATGAAATCGCAGATTTAAGAGTTTGGTTCAGATCAAGAGCAATCAAGAAAATCGAGGACATCGCAGAGTGGGATGACGAAGGCAATTGGAAGAGCTGGATTCTGCCCAACATACCTGCGTACTTAAAAAATCAGTTAAACATGTTTATAGATGAAATCGCAGATTTTTCTCTTGTGCACAAGGACGAGGAAGATACATGGGGTTGGGGACAAACAGGGGTATACTCTGCCAAACAAGGGTATATACAGATGCAAAGCAAAAAAGACTCTGTGCACCCGGAAGGAGTGTGGAAGCAGATCTGGGAAAGCTTCAGCATTCCGAAGATCAATTTCTTCTTCTGGACCTTGTTTCACAACAAAATTCTAACTGGCGACAACCTATGTAGAAGGAACATAGCCGGTCCTCATCGTTGCGTGTTCTGTAAAAAAGCCTTGGAGACCTCAGTTCACATTTTTCTTGAATGTGAGTATGCTCAGAAGACCTGGATTAGCTTCTTGGCTGGACTGAATGTAAGACCCCCAGAGAACTGCTCGATAACAGACATGTTCCTGTCTTGGAAAGCTAGATACCCCCATAGCATCGTTGCCAGATCCCTCTGGTACAAGGTGTGGATAGCAGCTCCAAAATACGTGTGCTGGAAGCTGTGGCTCTCCCGGAACGAAATAGTCTTTAATCAAATAGAAATATCAGCAGAAAATGTTGCTGAAAAGGCCAAGAAACTTCTAATAGAGACTTTGAGACAGTCCAATGTTAGAGATAACTCCCTAAGAGATGAAGAAAGAGCATGGTTGGGAGACTACATTCCTACAACGAGCCCTCCTTCAATCACACGCCCTAACCACAAGGAAAACTGGCAGATTCGAGACAATTTAGAAAGCTTCCAGAAGTGGTGGAAATCTCAAGGAAAATGCACTATCTTCTTTGACTGAGCCTCGAAAGGCAATCCAGGCAGGTCAGGAGCTGGGGGGGTCATTTATCTCCCGAATGGAAGTAAAGAGGATTTCAGTTGGGGACTCGGAATAAAAACCAACAATCAGGCAGAAGTCCTTAGTCTCTTAAAAGCTTGTCAACTCGCCAGAAAAGGAAACCCAAAGGAGATCGTAGTGTATGGAGACTCAGAATTGCTGATCAAAGCTTTAGTAAAAAATAAAGGGTTTAATGATCCAGTTCTGAACAAACAGATATTAAGAGTGAATAGACTCTTGAAGGAATTCCCTTCAGTCCAAATTTTTCATATACTCAGAGAATTGAATTCAGAAGCAGATAGTCTGGCAAATATTGGATGCAATCTAGAAAAGAACATGATAAGTATAAACTCAGGAGAACCGAATATGGCAGCCATTCCTTAAAAGGGCATGTCGATCTTGTTAAAGCAGAAATTGTTCGGTAAAGAACAGAAAATGTAATTCCTGATTTGGCTTTGGCCACCCATAAATAAATTATCCGTTTTGGTTAAAAAAAAAAAAAAAAATCCAGTAGACTTATCTGTTTTTTCAGGATTTCAGGATTGGGGGGATTGCAATGTTTCCATTGGATTTTATCATGTACTAGGGTATGGAACTTGTATTTAATCAAGAGAACCAAGCCCTCTATGCAGGGGAGACTTCCAATAATCAAGAGCATGTAGGGTACTAGGGCATGCAACTTGTATTAAATCAAGAGCACTAAGGTCGTTCGACTATGTAGGAGGAGACTCCCAATCAAGCACGAGACAAGAAATTAGAAATTTCTCGTGGCTGATTTTGGATATTTCCATTTTCATTATGTGATTATTCATGAGTAAATGTGATGTAAATTTAGAGACTTATAGTTTATGCATTGACAATTGACAATTTTATCATAATGTAATAAATTAGAATGTATCATATATGCTTCATGATTGCACATATTTCTTAAATGTCCTAATGTATATATATATATATATATTCGTGTTTCCCCGTTTCCAAAATTTGGGGGGGTCACGTTTCGTACCCATGCCCGTTTCGGAAACTCGTACCATTTCCCCGTTTCATGCAACCTTGGGAAAAACCCAACACTCCAGCAACTCAGTCTCCTCCAAATAAATACAATCTCTCTCCGGCAACTCAGCCCTACAATCTCCTCCCACTCAGCCTCCTTGGATTCACATAAACCGACTCGCACTTCTTCTTTGCACACTGGTCCACTGAGCCACTCACACTTCAAAGAAAATCACTCTTTCTTTGTGATGACTCACTCACACAATTGTGCTCTTTGTCTTATGTCTTCACCTCCTCACTAGGCTCCTTTTATAATCTTCATTGAGTCCAAATCCCTAAGCCCGATTTCTCTTCTAGAACCATCTTGGAAATCAACAATTGAGATTATTTCTAAGTCACTTAAATAATTCAAATATTTATTTTTCAAAAATAACTCAATAGTCCAAAATAATTATTTTACTTTAATTATTGTATTTTTCCTAAGTTAAGACTTAGGAAAGAAGACATAAATCACTAGAAGAGGCAAATAATGTCTTCCACATGCTAAGACACTTAGCTAATGTAGAAGAAATTTCGATGCTACCATTCACATCAACACTCCCTCCTAGCAAGGAAGGGATTCTCCACTACCCCCAGCTTATCTCAGTATTTCACAAACTTTCCCTTCACTAGATGCTTCATGAGAACACCTACCACCTTTTGCTCTATAGAAATGTACTCCAATCTCACAACACCCTCTGGACCATGTCTTTGATGAAGTGATATCTAATCTCAATATGCTTGGACCGATCATGAAACACGGGATTCTCAGAGAGCTTAATGCGACTTTGATTATCACAGTGGATCATTGTCGGCCCCATCTATAGATCAAATAACCCAACAAGCATCTTGCCAAGTCATACTTCCTCACAACTTTCCAAACTCGTTGCCATGTACTCTGCCTCTATTGACCTGAGTTCCACTGATTGTTGCTTCCTGCTGAACCATGAGATCATGGTTAATCCCAAAGCTGAAACAACATCCAAATGTGCAATTTTTGTCCACCACACTCCCTAGCCAATTAGAATCAATGTACCCCTGCAACTCCACTCCTCTAGCTTTGACATGTCTCAATCCAAAGTCTATTGTCCCTCGCTGGTATCTTAGCACATGCTTCGCTGCCACCCAATGAACATATCTCAACTCCACCATGATATGGACGAGTGTGTTCAGAAAAAAACATATATTCAGCCTAATGTTGACCTAATACATCAAGGAACCTGTTAGTTTCCTATATAATGTGGGATCCACTAATTCACCTATAGAGGCGCTCAACTTCTTCAGGTTAGTGATCATAGGTGTAGACATATGCTTGCACTCCTCCATCCTGAATCTCCTTAGGATCTCTACTACATACTAGACCTACCCAAGGAAAATCTCTCTTGGTTGCTGCCACACCTCCAATCCCAATAAATAACACATCAAATCGATGTCCTTCATATCAAATTATGAAGCGAGATCCTCCTTGCAAATCCCTTGAGCTTCTTTGAACCTATCAAGAAGAGTTCATCCACATATAATACCAACATGAGTAGTTCACCCTCAACAAGCACAAAGTACAAGTTGGAATCCACCTCACTCTTGGTGAGGCCCACACCAAGAATATATCCATTGATCTTGGCATACCATGCATGCAAAGCTTGCTTCAGCCCATAAAGGGCCTTCTTCAACCTGCATACATGGGAATCTCTTCCATGCACCTCAAAATCCTGAGGTTGCTCAATATACACCTCCTCTTCAATCACTTCCTTAAGGAAAGCAATCTTCACATCCATCTGATGTATACTCCACCCCATCTCTAAAGCAACTTGCCTAGAAACCCTAGAAAACTCACATGTGTGAAAGAGAGAGATGCTCCAAACTTCGATTTTGCTTCTTCCTTGAATTAGGGTTTCTTCTCATGCAATTTGCTCTCTTTTTCGTCCTCTTTCTCTTGTAGATCGAACTTGTGTGTGCTTCCAAGTGAGTCGAGTTGCCTCCATTTATACTGCTTTTGTTGGGTTGAATAGCCCTAATTTGGGATTACTTCATCAGGATAGGGACGACTTCTTGAGGAGATGACAAATGACACTTTTGACTCAAGAATAATTTTCTTTACATGATACAAATGCCCCAATGTTGGAATTTCTAAGTCTAACGTGTTAGAAATTCTTCCTGCACAATCTGGTTTATTTCACCTACCTGTTTAATTACTTAACAAGTTCTTTAACCATATAAATACTGAAATAAACACAATGCAATCTTGACCATCTACAAATCATCAACTGAAAGAAATAGGCAAACACACAAGGGACACCGTTATTTTTGGACAATCGGTGCAGCAGTTCTGAGGTTTTATTATTATGCAGCTTTTCTTGAGTACAATTGGGTGCCAAATTGGCCCACCCTACAGAGAAATCAATCTTGCAGTAATACCTTTCTTTGGAAGCAGATATTCGACAAGTCTACTCCACAAAAGTCTCTCCAACGCTTCTCTGAGGCTCTGCATCAGCCCTCCTGGCCTCTACATCAACCTACAGATGCTCTGCACTGGCTCTCTAGCCCTCTGAGTCACCCACGCAGGCCCTCTGGCCCTCTGCGCAGTAACTCAAGGCCTCTGGTCCTCTGCGCAGTTACTCAGGGCCTCTGGCCTCTGCCCAGTTACTCAGGCCTTCTGCGTGGCTCCTGCTAGCTCTGTGTCTGCCTCTCTACTAGTCTTCTGACATTATCTCTGCCACTCTGCTATGCACTCACTGCCCCTCGCTGCAACTCTGA
The DNA here is from genome assembly GCA_000404065.3 of Pinus taeda. Taxonomy (NCBI): domain Eukaryota; kingdom Viridiplantae; phylum Streptophyta; class Pinopsida; order Pinales; family Pinaceae; genus Pinus; species Pinus taeda. The sequence goes on from APFE031066614.1 coordinate 48,364, forward strand.
TCATTGGTCCAATTTCTCTCAGCGAACCCCGCTCCAGAAAATCGAATTGACTGATCAACTTGGTGTGTCTCCAACTGACCCTCATGCCTCCTCTTATACTTCTTCTGTTGAGTCTTCAACGACCGAGATTAAATCTCTAATCAACAGCTAAGATTAGATTTGGCTTGATCCATGTCATTTAGAACCTTCTCACCCAGTTTTATATTAATACCCATTAATATTTTTATTTTCCTAAGTTTAGACTTAGGAACCTATTAAAAATATTAATTATTTTAATATCTCCCTAATTGGGTGGAATTTCCCCAAACCATTTCTGGGTCTTGGAAATCTCATGTTTTTTAGCCTTTCCACCAATTTTCATGGCTAGAGCACATCCAATGCTACCCCAAATCAACACTCCCTCTTACTGAGGAATGTGCTCTAGTAATGCTCCACCACTGAACATTACTCTGATCATCCGCCACCGGTACCTGTGCAATGTTTGACCTTGCTGCCCAACATCCTTTGCACTATCGCATCTTGTATTGCTGCCCATGGCTCTGCCACTACCATTGCTACATCTGTACGGCAACACCCTCTACATCCGTGTTGCTACTGGTCCTTTCTCCCAACATTACATCTGCATCTGCACTACAGCACTCTCTCCTCATGCTACATCGTGCTGCCTATAGCACTACCACTGCTACTGCTACACTACAACTCAGTTACTAAGACGATGGTAACTAATCTACCCAACTACTGACATCCTTGTCAGGCTAGAAACTCTCCGAATACTGAAGCTCTCTCTGCTGCTATCTTGTGCTCCCTCTGCTGCATCTGCGCTGCTGCAACAAACTTTGTGTCTCTCGCACTACTGCAAACACCTTTGTGCCTTTCTGCACTGCTACAACCTCCTTTGTGCCTCCCGCACTGCTACAGATCCCTACACACTAGCACTCTCTGTCGCTCCATCTGCATCCGCTTCTACCGACATCCACCATCCTACTACTGTCACTTTGGGGCTCCCGTAGCCAAATATGATCCAAGAGTTTGGGTACCTCAAGGATCCTACCTCACACCTCCTATAGTCCTCTTGACTATAGCTCGATGTCTCCCCACCTCTTCTCTAGAGGTACATGAGCACTCATGGCACAATCATCATCATCCTCTACTTCCTTCTCCGTCTTAGCCGGCACTGCCTTAGAGTTAGAAGCCTTCTCCTTATTCTTCTTCCCAGGACACTGGGTTGCATAATGGCCCAGCTCCCCATAGTTGAAGCACTTAATCTTGGAGATGTCCTTCTTCTTCCTCTTCCCTTGTTGCCCCGCAAATGCCAGAACCGCATCCTCTTCCTCCTCTTTCTTAACTCGGGCTCCTTTGCTGCTACTTCCCGCCTTGGTCAGCCATCTAATCTCTTCTTGGCGAAGATCTACCCACAATTCTTCCCATCCTAGAAGAGTCGCTCTGCCCAAAATACTTTAGATGAATGTCTCCCAGTCCTTGGAGACTGCATTCAAGGCGGTCCTCACCAATAGCACCTGATCCGGCGTGGCACCTATGGAAGTAAGTTGGTCCCGAATCCCCTACAACCTGCTGAGTAATAGATCTATCTACTCCCCTTTCTGCATTTGATACGATCGCAGCTGATTCTCCAGTTAGCATCTTCCTCTCCATGGAAGTGCCCTGATACAATGTTGTCAAGGTATCCCACATTTCCTTTTCCGTATTCTTCTCGGCAATATGCTGAACTACATGATCCTTGACCCCATCAAGGATTATGCACTTTGCTTTGGCCATCACATCTTCATACCTTTTGTTATCAGCTGGGTCGACTGGGATAGCCACGATTCTCAAGGCGAAGGCCTTATTGCGATTTCTATCCAGAACATACAGAATCCTGGCCTTCCAGATGACAAAGTTGGAAGCTCCATCCAACCTATCCTGATCCCTCAGTCCGTTCATTGCCATCTTTGCTCTTCTTTTCGACTCCTCTAAGTCTCTACTTTCCTCCTAGAAGTTCTCTCTTCGACTCCCTCTCAGTCTCTACTTCCCCCCCTCAATGTTTTCTTCTAGACTCGCTCTGAGTCTTCATTTCCCTCCTGGAAATCCTTCTGCCAACAGTCAAATCATACCTCTCTAATCCCCTTTGCTCCTGCAACACTGATCTGGATTTCTTGGCTGGAAATCCGCCTAGGTAGCGACTCCCTCTACCTTGGTTCTGTCCCGTTAGGTACTTTTCTGCCTCGACAACAACAGCACCCCACCAGCTTCACACTCAACAATCTACCCATGTCTTCCTATGCTCCAGCAACTAAAGAAACTAAGCCTCTTGGCTCTGCACAATCTCAGCAAGGCTGAATTGCTCTTTTGGCCAACTGTGTCACTCCTACCTCGCTGAGTAGGATGACATGGCTCCTCATGAGCCTCTTTTGCCTTCCTCTGCCTTTGCGCTGACCCTCTCTTTGGCTCGAAATGATGACGTAGGCCCTCTGTGTCACTCCTCTGCTACTTTCTTCTTAGGAACAACTTCTGTCACTCGGGACAATGGTTTTTGCTGCAAATTCTCTAATTTAGTTGGTGCCTTCAACTCTCCTATGATCTGCAATGCTCTGATATCATGTTGGAATTTCCAAGTCTAACCCGTTAGAAATTTTTCCTGCACTATCTGGTTTATTTCACCTACTTGTTTAATTACTTAACAAGTTATTTAACCATATAAATACTGAAATAAACACAATGCAATCTCAACCATCTACAGATCATCAACTGAAAGAAATAGACAAACACACAAGGGACACCGTTATTTTTGGACAATCGTCCCCGGAAAAACCAAACTTGGGAAAACCGGCACAACAGTTCTGAGGGTTTTGTTATTAAGCAGCTTTTCTTGAGTACAACCAAGTGCCAAACTAGGTCACCCTACAGAGAAATCAAACTGGCAGTAATACCTCTCTTCAGAAGCAGATATTTGACAAGTCTACTCCATGAAAGTCTCTCCAACGCTTCTTTGAGGCTCTACGTCAGCCCTCCTGGCCTCTGCTTCAACCTAGAACCCTCTGCATCAGCCCTCTTGGCCTCTACGTCAACCTAGAACCCTCTGTCTCAGCCTACAGATGCTCTACGCTGGCTCTTCGGCCCTCTGTGTCACCCACGCAGGCCCTCTGGCCCTCTGCGCAGTTACTCAGGCCCTCTGTGTGGCTCTTGTTGGCTCTATGTCTAACTCTCTGCCTCTGCGCTAGTCTTTCGACACTATCTCTGCCTCTCTGCTATGCACTCAATGCCCCTCGCTGCAACTCTGGTCACTGATTCGATTTCTCTCAGCAAACCCCGCTCCAGAAAATCGAACTGACTGATCAACTTGGTGTGTCTCAAACTAACCCTCAAGCCTCCTCTTATATTTTTCTGTTGAGTCTTCAACGACCGAGATTAAATCTCTAATCAACGGCTAAGATTAGATTTGGCTTGATCCATGTCATTTATAACCTTCTCACCCAGTTTTATATTAATACCCATTAATATTTTTATTTTCCTAAGTTTAGACTTAGGAACCCATTAAAAATATTAGTTATTTTAATATCTCCCTAACCGGGTGGAATTTCCCCCAAAACATTCTGGGTCTTGGAGATCTCATGTGCTTTAGCTTTTCCACCAATTTTCATGGCTAGAGCACATCCGATGCTACCCCAAATCAACACCAAAAAGGGTCTAATAAATGTGACAAAGACTCTTTTGACTCTTGACAAAAACTAGAAGCCTTCAATGGAGGCTATGACCTAGAAAATAAGTAAAAGAGCATGAAACCCATGCTTCAAAAATATTTTAATTGGCAAATACAATTATGAAGACCGACACTAGTTACATTCTTCACTCCCTCTTAACTAGGGAGGTATTCATAATTACATATATACATAGGTACATAGATGGACTCAAAATGACATGATCTATGAAGAGTCACAAAACACGCAATGCTACAGATTAGATACGTGACCAGGTTATCTAAATGGATGGGACTAAGGAGTGTTCCAAGCTTTAGCCTCTATAGGTACCATTAGGCTTTAACTCTAATACCAACCCAGGGATCTAGATATCTTATCTAAGGTCGGAGCTCCACATGGCCAACGATGCCCTCCCTACTTCAAGATCTAGAAATCATCATAGGCCGACCAAATGTCCTCCCAAGCATCTTGCCACCCCTATATGCTTCATCTCTCCCTATCTACTAAATCTGTAATATCAACCAATCCAAGCATGTTTCTAAAATATTCGAACTTTTTATTTGGAAGAGATATCATCAACATGTCAACTACTTGCTCATCTATTAGAATATATTGTAGCTTCAAACTTCTAATGTAGTGATACTTGTTGATATGCTTTGTCTTGGCATGGAATACGGAATCTTCAGACATCTTGACGTTGCTTTGATTATCACAATTTATCATAGTAGGATATAGTGGCCCTCCAAACAAATCTGATAGGAATTTTCTTAACCAAACTGCTTCCTTTCCGACTTCACATGCAACAACATATTCGGCTTCAGCACTACTTAAAGCAACAAGATCTTGTTTTCTACTCATCCATGAAATCATTGCGGATGCCAAACTGAAACAGCCACCAATAGTACTTATTCCATTTATCTCACTGCCACCCCAATCAAAATTGGAAATCTTGTCAATCTAATTTCCTTCCCATCATACTTCAGGCAGTGATGAATAGTTCCACGTATTTTAAAATGCACTTGGCAATTATGCAATGGTCATGACGAGGCTCCAACTGAAATTGGCTAAGAACGTTTACAACAAAGCATATGTCAGGTCTAATATTCACCCAAGTACATCAAAGATCCCATCAACTTACGATAACTTGTAGGATCAGCGAGACTAGAGTCGAAGCTTCTCAACTTCCTTAGATTTGTGATCATGGGAATAATCATAGGCTTGGAATCCATCACGTTGAACTTTTGTAACATCTTGATTATGTACTTTCCTTGACCAAGATATATCTCATTGGGTTTCTACCAAACTTCCAAGCCCAAGTAGTAATGCATGAGTCCCAAATCTTTCATTTCAAATTCTATTACCAGCATCTTATTACATTCTAGAATTCTTCGCTCCACACCTGTAACAAATAAATCATCCACATATAAAATTATAATAACGGGTTCATTCTTCAGTATCTTGATGTACAAGTTTGCATCGGCAAAACATTTAACAAAGCCAATCCTTAAAAGCTAGGCATCTATTCTTGCGTAACAAGCCTTAGAAACTTGTTTGAAGCCATATAGAGCTTTCTTTAATCTGCAAACATGAGTTTCCCTGCTATTTATCTCAAAGCCTTCCGGTTTTTCAATATATACTTCTTCATTAATGATTCCATTTAGAAACATTGTTTTGACATCCATTTAATGATATTCCTTCCCATAGTGGTTGCTAAAGAAACCAAAGATCTAATAGTAGTGTACCTAGCAATAGGAGCAAAAGTTTCTTCACAGTCTATCCCTTCCTTTTGAGAAAAAACCCTTGCAACAAATCTTGCTTTGTATTTGTCTATACTTCCATCAATGGCATGTTTGATCTTGTGAATCCATTTTGAAGTGACCATAGATTTTTCACTAGGTCTAGGAACAATTTCCCAAACCCCATTCTTCATGATAGATTGTATTCTCCCTGCATTGCTTTCTTCCATTCTTCTTGATGAACGGATTCTTCAAAGGTAGTTGGTTCTGCTTCAATTAACTTTGTCATGTACGCTACATATCCCGAGTATCTTTTCGGTCTTTTGCATTCTTTGAAAGTTCCTTTTGCTTCTCCATGTCCTTTAGCATCTTCAAGTGTAGCTTTTAAACAATTTGGCCTCTTCTTTGTTTCGGGAATGATTGTAGGTTGAATAGGATCACTTGGTCCTTCTTCTTGATTTGTAGGAGACTTATCATGTTGCTCTGCTTCTTCAAATAGTGGTGCATCTTCTTCATTAGATTCAATAGGTATCTCCTAAGATCTTTTATAGGCATGATTTTCATCAAATATAACATCTCTGCTAACTTCAATTCGCCTTTCTTCTTTGATGTAGATTCTATAAGTCTTTGATGAAAGGTTATAACCAACAAATATACCTTTTATACTTGTAGAGTCTAACTTCTGTCGCTTGTCTTTTGGAACATGAATGTATGCAGGGCATCCAAAGATTCAGAGATGATATACACATGGCTTCTTCTGTGAAAACACTTCTTCCAGTGTCATATTGTCAAGGATTCTATGAGGACTTCTATTTTGTACGTATATTGTTGTCATGGCTGCTTCTCCCCATAGAAATTTCGGTAGGTATTGATCAAATATCATAGTCCTTATGCATTCTTCAATGGTTTTGTTACCGATCAATCTAGCAGGGGCCCTAGGAGTACCTAAAGGACAACTACTAGACCAAATGGCAACAACGAGACAAGGACCCACTATCACCTCTGTCGATGTCCCATGCCCTTTACGAACATTCACCGATGGGAGGAGTCCTAGTATGGAGGAAATCACTTGAATGATAGGATCAATGGCAAGGTATAATGTGATTTCCAAGGCCCATTTAAAGAAGAGGGTCAATTAATGGTTCAAATGCTTAAAGAAAAGCTAAAAGGCTCCCTAGGAAAGACCTATGAAGGAAGACCTTGGGCTTAGGAATATTCAATAATGATGAATGCCTAAGATAAAAACTTCCAAAATACCTCACTTGTGATTGATGTGTTTATACTAGGATACAAAGTGAGGCAAGGATGGCTCATTCAATGGAAAGATTCAATTAAAGTGTGAGCTTTGGGAGAAGCTAGGGTGGCTTCCACGAAAATTCGCTTGAGAAAAATACTATAAGAGACCAAGGGTTGAGAGATATACTGTGGTAAAGACTCATCCAATGATCACTTACAGTTAAGAGAAAAGGTTTTAAATGATGAACTCCAAAGTGCAAACCTTCAAGAAATCATAAAGTCAAAGCAGCTTCAAGCATTCCCTCTTGGTGTGATAGTTAGGGCATCAATTTATTTGAAATTCCACCATCGAAATTCGTTCAAAACTGAAGGATACCTAAAGGAGACATAAATGAAGAAACTTGTCGGAACGAAATCCTAAAATTCCTCCTTCCTAAAATTTCGCACCAAGCCCCAGAAAATCTCTTTATCCTTAGAGGACGAAGAAAAGAGGTGAAAGAATGACATTATGTTAAGTTAATGTGATCATGAAGGATCTAGGACCAATGCTTAGCTATTGGGAAAATTGGAGTTGAAATGATCAAGATTTAGGAACTTCGCTCTTCAAGGAGGCCTAAAGAAGCAGCTACGCTCTCTATGGATGCAGCGTCACACCACCTATAGACTTTTATACTTCGATATGCATGTTTTCATGGAGTTTCAAGGTAAAAGGTGCACAACCTACCCATAGGAAAATGTGTTCTTCATGCCAAGATGAATAACATATGCAACGAGCAAAGATTACAAGTGTTTCATGAAATTGAATTAATTTTTAGGGCACAAGTAAAATCATGACATAGCATTCCATACATTAGACATGAAACATTATGAAATTCGCATGCAAAGAGCACTTACATCACAAAAGGGGTATATCCATCCATAAACTTTCCAAATAGAAGCTCCAAGAGAGATAGTCAAAATATTCCACACATCAAAATGCATTTAATCATCCAAATCATTCCACAAATTGCAAGTCCAAAATCTTTAGAAAGATATATCCCCAATCCAAGTGATGATGAGTTACAAATGAGGTCTCACTTGTATTTATATGAGCCTCTAACAATTCAAATTGGTCAATTTAACCTTATAAGCCCCTAAAATAAGTCTAATGTGCAAAATAATAAATCTATTGGTGACAAGCCCACCAAATAGCTCCAAAATATGAATAATTAGCCACTCAAGAGGGTCGAAATGATAGAATGGTAGCTAGAAGGGTTGTTGGAAGGCCAAATGAAGTCCCTCATGTACCATAATGAATAGGAGGGCTCCAATGATAGTGATGAAGGGGGGTGGCCCCTTGATCTTTAAGAAAATGACATGTGGTGCTCCCAAGTGGTTGTGGGGGCACAAAGAACATCCTCATGATTCTCCCACTGAACCGAAAAAACATGTGCTCCACATGTAAGGGATAGAACAATGATGCAAACCTCCCTTGTCTCCCTAGGTGAGACAACCCCATCTGGACCCTGAATCAGCTACCAAGTGTGTGTTGCAAGTATGTGTTGATTTCTAGTAGCATCGCATGTGCTCTAAGTCTCAAAATTTGCAAGGAGGCTTAGACACATGCATTCTCCAATACCCAGAAATCGTTTTGGGAAATTCCACCCAAAGGCAGTTTTATTAAAATAATCAATTATTTTTAATGGGACCCTAAATCTAAACTTAGGAAATTAAAATAATTAATGGGTATTAATCTAAACTGTTGATGTAAACTTCTAGAAGAAGACGAGGATCAAGCCAAAATGATCTAAGCCATTGATTAGAAGTTAATTTGGGCCATTGGTTGTCCAACAGAAAGATATAAGAAGAGGCTTGAGGGGCACTTGGAGAACACACAGAGAAAAGATCAGAAGTTCGATTTTCTGAAGCAAAGCAACTGTCAGAGAGATTTTCGATAGTGATCTTTTGCATAGAGGGCAAGGATAGTATCCGAAGGGAGATCTTTCCTGGTCGGACAATACTCGGCAGAGAAGGTAGACAGAGATCCAACAGTGGCGACATAGAGCTAGAGAGGCTAACGCAAGACCATGCAAAGGTAGCACAGAAGCCAAGAGGGAATCTAAAAATCAGTTGAAGGAATTGATTGTAGAAGTTGGAAGCCTCGGCGTGAGTCTGGGAGGTGAAAATCAAATTTCCTGAGCAGCAGATTGATCAACTGAAGGGGTGATGATGTCCCCAAAGGGTGTGACATTGGGCTGACGCAGTGACTATGCAGAGGCAACTAGGGGCAGTTCATTCAATCTCTAGACTAGCCAAGATTTCTAGTGATAGAGTGAGGTAACCTCACTTATCTTTCTATCAGTGATATTGTCTGTCACTGGATTGTCGTGAAGGCATCTAGAGATTGTATTCAGAAATTATTACTGCATAGTAATAAAACCCTCAGCTACTGCACTGGTTTTCCCACATTGTGTTTTTCTGGGGACATTTGTCCAAAAAGAATTGTGTAAATTGTTTATTTGGGGTAGCATCGGATGTGCTCTAGCCACAAAATTTGGTGGAGAGGTTGGGGCACACGAGATCTCCAATATCTAGAAAGCGTTTGGGCAGATTCTAAACAGTTTGATAAATATTAAAATAATTAATATTTTTAATGGAGTCCCTAAGTCTAAACTTACGGAAATTAAAATATTAATGTGGATTAATATAAAACTGTGTTAGAATGGTCCAAAAGACATGGATCAAGCCAAATATAATCTTAGTCGTTGATTAGGGACTTAATCTCGGTCATTGATATATCAATGAGAAAAGTATAAGAGGAGGCTTGAGGGTCACTTGGAGGGCACACCAGAGTGATTAGTAATTCTATTCTCTAGAGCGGGGTTTGCTAAGAGAGATAGAATTAGTGATTGGGAGTTGTAGCTGAGGGGCATTGAGTACAGAGAGACAAAGAGGCAAAGATAGTGACGGGAGAGCAGCGCAGTAGTCGGGGAGAGTGATGCTAAGCCAGCCAGGGCTCATGCAGAGGCAACCGAGCACTGCGCAGAGCCTCAGAGAGGCCAGCGTTGTTGACGCAGAGGGCCAAAGGGTTGACGCAGGGCCTCCTAAGGCTAACACAGACCCATTTAGGGTGACGCGGGGCCAACGTTGGGCAAAGAGGGGTTGACGCAGTCCAAAGAGAGGTTGACGCTAGGGTTTCTGGCGCAGGTTGGTGTAGAGGGAGCCGCAGTAAGGATTATCTGGGGTTTTAGCCAGGAGATTTGTCAGAAACTGAGAAGTATTAGTGCCAACGAAATTCTCTGTTGGATAGGCCAGTTTCAACACCCAGATTGTACTCTAAAATTGCTTAATAAGAAAACCCTCAGATAGCTACACTGGTTTTCCCGCATTGGCTTTTTCCAATGACATTGGTCCAAAAATAACGGTGTCATTTTGTGTGCTTGTATATGTTTCCTTTAGTTGATGATTTGTAATATGTTGAGCATGCACTAGTGTTTATTTTCAGTGTTTACATTGTAAATAACTTGTTAAGTAATGGAACAAGTAGGTAGGAATAAATTAGTAAAGTGCATGGAGGGTTTCTAACTGGTAGACTTAGAAACTTCAACATGGTATTAGAGCATGGTTGCAAATCATGGGAGAACTGAGGACATCAGCCAAGCAGAGCAAAAGCAACAGAAAACAGTTGTCCCAAGTGACAGAATTTGTTCCTAGCAAAGCAGCAACAAGGGAAGGGTAACGCAGTGCCTGCGTCATCAAGGGTGACCCAGGAAGAGGCAGCACAGAGGCCAAGGGAAGCAAAGGGAGGCTCACATAGAGCCACGCAGAGGGCCAAAGGGCTATGACGCAGTTGGCTGAAGAGGCCGAGTTGCTGGTGCCGGGATTGCGCGGAGCCTAGGAGCTCTCACGTTCAGATTGCTAGGGTTTAGGACGCTGTGGGAAAGTTGTAGAGTGGAGCTCATGGGGTATTGTAATCAAAACAGTACTTAACAGGGCAAAACCAAGGTGGAGGGAGTTGATGCTGAAGCAGATTTCTAGCCAAGGAATCCGAATCAGTGTGCAGTTGCACAAACGATTGGAGTGGGGCTACTTGACCTTGGCAGAAGGATTTCCAGGAGGGAAATCGGGACTCAAAGGGAGTCCAGAAGAGAACTTCCAGATGGGAAGTAGAGAGACTCGGAGGTGTCGAACTGAGAACTTCCAGGCGGGAAGTAGACTCAGCAGGAGTCAAACAGAGAACTTCCAGGCAGGAAGTAGACTCAACAGGAGTCGAACAAAGAACTTCCAGGCGGGAAGTAGACTCAGCAGGAGTTGAAGAGAGAACTTCCAAGCGGGAAGTAGACTCAGCAAGAGTCGAACAAAGAACTTCTAGGCGGGAAGTAGAGAGACTCGGAGGAGTCGAAAAGAAGAGCAGAGAGATGGCCATGAATGGGCTGAGGGATCAGGACAGGTTGGATGAGGCATCCAACTTTGTCATTTGGAAGGCCAGGATCCTGTCTATTCTGTGTGCCATGAGTGCACACACGCCACTTGAGTGGAAGTGGGGAGACATCGAGCTGTAGTTAGACGGACTACAGGCGATGAGGGGTAGGATCCTCGAGGTACCCAGCCTCTTGGATTAGACCATGCTATGGGAGCCCCGAAGAGGAGTAGCAGGACTAGCAAATGTGGGTAGAGATAGATGTGGATGAAGCGACGGAGGGAGCTATAGTGCATGATTCCCAGGACAATGCAAGGCTAGCAGGTTGCAGCAGTGCGAGAGGCACGGGAGTGTTGAACCAGAGCAGGATGGCACAGGGAGGTGTGCAACAGTGCGAGATGCAGGGAATTGTTGCAGCAGTGCAGAGGTCAGAGAGGGAGCAGTTGTCAGCGGCAAAGGAAGCTTCAGCATGAATGGGTGTCTCTAGCCTAACAGAAAGGTCAGAGTTGGGAGATCAATTACTTACTACTTAGTAATTGAGTTGCAGTGCAGCAGTGGGCAGCACAATGCATCATGATGAGAGGAGATGCAGTGCAGATGCAGCAGTGGCAGTGGCAAAGCCATGAGCAGCAGCACAGATGCAGAGGGAGTTGTCGTACAGATGCACCAGTGGTAGTGGCAAAGCCATGGGCAGCAGTACAGGATGCAGCAGTGCAGAGGATGATGGGCATCAGGCCTAACATCAGCACAGGGACCGATGTCGGATGATCAGGGTGAGAGTATTGCTAGAGCACAGTCCTCGCTAAGAGGGAGTGTTGATTTGGGGTAACATCGGATGTGCTCTAGCCACGAAATTTGGTGGAGAGGTTGGGGCACATGAGATCTCCAATACCTAGAAAGGGTTTGGGTAGATTCTAAACAGTTTGAGAAATATTAAAATAATTAATATTTTTAATGGAGTCCCTAAGTCTAAACTTAGGGAAATTAAAATATTAATGTGGATTAATATAAAATTGTGTTAGAATGGTCCAAAAGACATGGATCAAGCCAAATATAATCTTAGTCGTTGATTAGGGACTTAATCTCGGTTGTTGATATATCAATGAGAAAAGTATAAGAGGAGGCTTGACGGTCACTTAGAGGGCACACCAGAGCGATCAGTAATTCTATTCTCTAGAGCGGGGTTTGATAAGAGATATAGAATTAGTGATTGGAAGTTGTAGCTGAGGGGCATTGAGTACATAGAGACAAAGAGGCAAAGATAGTGATGGGAGAGCAGTGCAGTAGTCGGGGAGAGTGACGCTAAGCCAGCCAGGGCTCATGCAGAGGCAACTGAGAGCTGCGCAGAGCCTCAGAGAGGCTAGCGTTGCTAATGCAGAGGGCCAAAGGGCTGATGCAGGGCCTCCTAAGGCTGACGCAAACCCATTCGAGGTGACGCAGGGCCAGCGTTGGGTAGAGAGGGGCTGACGCAGTCCAGAGAGAGCCTGACGCTACGGTTTCTGGGGCAGATTGGTGCAGAGGGAGCTACTGGAAGGATTATCTGGGGTTTCAGCCAAGATATTTGTCAGAAACTGAGAGATATTATTGCCAAGGAAATTCTCTATTGGATAGGCCAGTTTCAGCACCCAGATTGTACTCTAAAATTGCTTAATAAGAAAACCATTAGAAAACTGCATCGGTTTTCCCGCATTGGGTTTTTCCGGGGACATTGGTCCAAAAATAACGGTGTCATTTTGTGTGCTTGTATCTGTTTCAATCAGTTGATGATCTGTACTATGTTGAGCATGCACTAGTGTTTATTTTCAGTGTTTACATTGTAAATAACTTGTTAAGTAACGAAACAAGTAGGTAGGAATAAATCAGTAAAGTGCATGAAGGGTTTCTAACTGGTAGACTCAGAAACTTCAACATAGATGTGTTGTATTTCTTTCCTGTTTAGTTTCTTGTTTACACTTACAATTTAAATGGTGTAGACTATAGTGTATTAGTTTTGATACTTACTATTCAGAAATTAACAAGTAGAAGAAGCTTAATTAGTTGCTGCAGTGGAAATTTGGGTATCCAAATTTTCACATGGTATCAAAGTTGTAGGTGAAACAAGAGAACAATGTCGGAAGAGCCCAGCGCTGAAGTAGGAAGGGAGTTCGAAATTCCTGCAAAGGCATAAATTCGAATCCCGAGAGGGTTTACGCATCAGGCCAAGAGGGCAAGTTTTTCATGGTAAATATCTCTCTAAGTGAGTCAACATAGAGGTAGGATTTCCAAATCGAAATTTGTCAGCGGCAAAGGGAGTAGTGCAGCAGAAGATTCAGTGAAGAGGGGTTTCTGGTGGGACGCAGTTTTCTGCAAATAGTTGCTGGGCAAAAGGACGTCAGAAGGAAGAAGAGAGACGCTTGACGAAATTTCTTCCTCAGAGAATTCCTAGCCACGGAATTAGAATTCTCATTTGCTAAGCAGCAACGAGAGAGGAAGTCATTCGACATTTCGATTAGTAGAGATGACAGCCAGTGGACTGAGAGATCAGGATAGGTTGGATGGGGCATCCAACTATGTGATCTGGAAGGCAAGAATGTCATGCCTTCTAGGTGAGCATTTTCTCAAAGTTTATGTTGACAACGTAGTAGTTAAGCCAGTAGATCCAGATCCGCTCAAGAAGTACAATGGAGAAATGGCAAAGATAAAGAGAATGATCCTCGATGGAGTGAAGGATCATATAGTCTGTCACATCGTTGGTAGAAACACTGCCAAGGAGATGTGGGATGCATTGTCAAAGTAGTATCAAGGATCCTCCGAGCAGCGAAAGATGTACTTGGAGCAGTAGATGAGATCTTTGTAGATGGAAAAGGTAGAATGCATTGATCCGTTCCTCACTAAGTTTTAGGAGACCCGAGACGAGCTGGCAGTCGTGGGGTCAACACCTCAAGGCTTCGAGATGGTAAGACTGGCCCTAAATTCAATATTTGAGGAATGGCAAGTCTTTGTCCAGAGCATCCTGGGTAGGGCGACTTTGCCAAACTGGGATGAAATGTGGGCAGCTCTTAAGCAAGAGGAGTTGAGGAGAGACTTGGTCAAGTCTAAACTTGACGAAAGCAGCAGCAGTGGGTTGAAGCCCAAGGAGGAGGAAGAGAATGCAACCCTCGTATCCAAGGGGTTGCAGGAGCAACAAAAGAAGAAGAACGATGTTTCAAAGATCAAATGCTTCAGGTGTGGTGTATTCGGTCACTACGCAACTCGATGTCCTCTCAGGAAGAAGGACAAAGATGAGAAGCATGATCCGAAGGTTGTAGCTGTGAAGATCGAGGAGGAGTTCGCCATGACAGCCCAGGCATCTTCAAGAGGGAGATGGGGTGATTTAGAGTTGTAGTTCGAAAGGACTACAGTTGGGCAAGATCCTTGAGGCGCCCACCTCTCGGATCAATTCCTTACTATGGGAGCCCAGATCAGTAGTAGCAGGATGGACTAGTGTCAGTTGGTGTAGAGGAATATCGAAGTGACAGTTGCAATAGCTAGTAGTGCTAGACTGAGCAACGCAAAGCAGATTTGGCAGCAGTGCAGATGGCACAGAGCATAGGTCAGTAGTAGTGCAGAGGCTTAGAGGGTCAGCGTAGAGACTAGCAACAGCCAAAACTCCATCAACGAGATGCAACACACTGAACACTAGTTTAGTAATTTGGAATGCTTTTCCGTTGTTGAAGCTATATAAACAACAACTGGAGAAGGTTGCAGTGTAGATGGAGCTGGCAGTGGCAATGCTAGCAGCATAAGGATGCAAAATTAAGAGGGAGTTGCAGTACGGATGCAGTGTTGACAGTGGCAAGGTCACCAACAGTACAGATGCAGCATTTGCGCAATAGTTGGTGGACAGGATGTCAGACATCAGCAGCGCAAAAGGAGATGTTACAAAACAGAATGATGCTTCAGCAAGTTGCATTGTTAGAGCACATTCCTCGCTAAAAGGGAGTGTTTATTTCTGGTAACACCGGATGTCCTCTAAGTCTCAAAATTTGCAAGGAGGCTTAGACACATGCATTCTCCAATACCCAGAAATCGTTTTGGGAAATTCCACTCGGAGACAGTTTTATTAAAATAATTATTTATTTTTAATAGGGCCCTAAGTCTAAACTTAGGAAATTAAAATAATTAATGGCCATTAATCTAAACTGTGGTTGTAACTTCTAGAAGAAGACAAGGATCAAGCCAAAATGATCCAAGCCATTGATTACAAGTTAATATGGGTCGTCGGTTGTCCAACAGAAAGATATAAAAAGAGGCTTGAGGGGAACTTGCGGAACACACAGAGAGAAGATCAGAAGTTTGATTTTCTGAAGCAGAGCAACTGTCGAAGAGATTTTTGATAGTGATCTTTTGCAATGTTTTCAAACCAGCCGTCTCAGAACCGACTCGACCAAGTTGGTTCGAGCCAGAGCCCAAAATTATGACTCGGCCTTAGAAACGGTTCGATCGCCCAGGTTAATACCGAGCCCGCAATAACTCGGCCGGGTTAGAAATAGGGGCCCAGAAACCCGTAAATCAGCGAAATTTTTTTTAAATTGTTTTTTTTAGGACTCCAAACATGATTTTGATTTGTCTATTTTGCCTTTGGGGTCCATTCCCCTCTCCTAAACACTATTTAACCCACCCAACCCCTCTCATTTCCTCACAGCCATCTCATGCATTTGAGTGAGAATTTCAGTGAGAGTTTGTGAGGAGTTGTTGAGTTTGTTTTTGGAGCAGCAGTGAAGAGCCTTGGGCAAGCATTGTAGCTAGAGTGGGGAGCTTCTTGGGCAGCCATTTGGAACAGCATTTGCCATTGAGGAGTTGGTTTCTTGGAGCAACCTTGAGGAGGCAGTTTGTGCCTGGAGGTAATTTTTTCACTTGTAAAAATCTGTTTTTGCTTATTAAATTTTATGTGCAAATCTGGAAATTGAAAAGAGTTTATTTTGTGAAAGAAATGAACATTGAATCGATGCTTTTTTTTGTTTTCATTTTCATATTTTTTCTTTCATTTCCAAGTCAAAAAATTGCACCTAGAGTGAAAGATGCTGCTTGGGCATATGTTGAAATGGTTGATAGTCAAATGCATTGAAAATTTTTCCATAGGAAAATTAAGGAAGGTCCCGGGGGCATTAATAGGCTGCAACAACACTTGACGGGGATTAGAGGCCAAATTACTCCATGTACCTCACCAGAAATTAGGGAGATTAAGAAGGATTTGTTAGCCAGCTTTGAGAAGTTTAAAGAAGATAAGGCTAAGCAAAAAGAGTTAGAGGCTTAAATTGGGAGGAAGAGGAATATACAAAAAACGCTGGCTACCAACCCCCATTTTGACTTTGAGGGTTCTTCCTCTATCCCTTGTACTGATGCATCCAAACCCTTCTGATATGTTCCTCCCTCTTTTGAGACTATTCAAGAAAAAGGAAAGGGTAAAATGAAAAAAGGTGATATGAATATCAAAAGTTATTTCACTCCCTTCTCTCCATCAGAGGCACATGGTCCTCAAGCTAGTAGAAGTCATATGCAACCCACATTAGATGACCATTAGAAGAAAAAATTAAGGGACACTGCTTGTGATTACATAGCTAGATGGTGGTATGATGCTGATATCCCCTTCAATGCTTCTCGTTCACCATATTATGAGCCTATGTTTGATGCCATACATGTTGCTGGAAAAGGCTTCAAATGTCCTACTATGCATGAGCTAAGGGGGTATCGTTTGCAGAAAGAAATTTCCTCCATTAATGAGTATTTGAAAGATTTCAAGGACTCATGGGCAAGAACAGGATGTACCATGATGTCAAATGGATGGACTGATCAAAGAAACTGTACCATCATAAACTTTCTTATCTTCTGCCCACAGGGAACCATGTTTCTAAACTCAGTTGATGCATCTAATAAGGTAAAAGATGGGCAATTGTTGTTTCAGCTATTGGATGAGGTTGTTGAGGAGGTGGGGGTGCCTAATGTTGTTCAAGTCATCAGAGATAATGCCTTTAACTATGTTCTTGCTAGTAAAGTGTTAGAGGAAAAACACAGAACCATCTTTTGGACCCTATGTGTTGCATATTGCATAGATCTCATGCTTGAGGATATTGGCAAATTAGATTGGGTCAAAAACACTGTAGATCATGCCAAAAGCATAACAAAATTTATCTACAATCATTCATGGATTTTGAGCCTGATGAGGAAACACACAAGGGGCAGGGATATTATTAGGCCTACCATCACTAGATTTGCTAATCATTTTTTGACATTGCAATCTACGCTGTCATAGCATAGAAACTTGCAAAAGATTTTTTCCAGTGAAGAATGGAGTCAAAGCCAGTGGTCTCACAAACTGGAAGGCAAAGAATTGAAAAAGAAAGTTAATGAAAAAAATATTTTGGAGGAAGGTAGTAGAGATTGTGAAGCTTGCTGAGCCACTGGTTAAGGTGTTGCGGTTGGTGGATGGGGAAAGATTGGCTATGAGCTTCATTTATGAGGCTATGGATCAAGCAAAGGAGCAAATAAAGAGGGATAAAAGGATAAAGTGGCTAAATATGGGCCCATTTGGGCAATCATTGATGAAAGGTGGAACAATCAACTCCATCCCCCTATACATGCAGCTGGGTATTTTTTGAACCCACAATATCATTATAAAGCTAAGGCGACAGGAGCTTTGAGGAGGGAGGTTAGAGATGGATTGATTGATTGCATTAATCGCATGATCCCATTGGAGTGTAATCAGCTGGAGATACACCGACAGGTCACAACCTTCAGCACTGCCTCAGGTACCTTTGGCAAGAATCTAGCAAAGATTGCAAGGGAAGCAGATGAGCCAGGTAAACAAAAATTTCAATTTTCAAATTCTTAATACTTATTTTGTTAAATCGTTTATAATTTGAAAGTTGGATATAATCTATAATTTTGTTGAGCTAATTCATTACACTCCTATGTTTTTTGCAGCACAATGGTGGGAGGCTTTTGGTAGCCATTGTCCTGAATTGCAGAAGTTTGCAATTCGTATTTTGAGTCAAACTTGTAGTGCTACTGGGTGTGAGCGCAATTGGTCCATCTTTGAGAGGATTCACACAAAGAAGAGAAACCGCTTGGATAAAAAACAGTTAAATGATCTAGTATATGTCCAATACAACCTCCAATTCAAGCGTAATCAATTGCTGAACAAAAGACCTGATTTAGATCCCATTGTGTTGGAAGACATTGATCCAACATCAGATTGGGTAGTGGAAAGTCATCCAGCAGAGTTTGCTTCTAATGAGGATATGAATTATGAATTACAGACGATAGCATCACTCGAACATAATGTTTAGTTGAATGAAAATCCTGATCCACTTGTACCAGCCTCAGCATCAGAGCCAACAAGTCCTCCAATTGCAGGCACTTCCTCTGCTCAACCACGATAGAAGCGCATATCTCGTCTATCTCAACTTGCAGTTGTTGCACAGCCTGCTAGTGCTACCACTTCTACAGTTGCAGTTGGATATGATGATGAGGAGGAGCCATCGGGCCCCCTATCTGACTCTGATACAAAGATTGATCCACATGCTCTCAGCTCCTCTAGCAGTAGCCAGTAGTACTGGTCACAATTTACTTTTGTTGTAGAGACCAATTCTAGCCTCCTTGGTTATGCGTTTTTGTTTTGATCTCTATGTCATGATCATGTATGTATTGGACAATGCACTGGGTGCCATTTTGAAATAATGGATATATTCATGAGCCTACTTTGATCATATGTTGTCTTCTATCTATATTCTAATGCTGTGTTTGGAAACATGAATGAAAATCTTTAAAATTATGTTTTTTATAAAAAAAAATAAATATTTAATGTATTTTTTACAACAACCGAGTCATTGAAATCAAATCGACCAAGTCGATACTGAGTCAGAGTCGGAGTCAGAGTCGACCCTCGATCAAGACGGAGTTTTAAAACATTGATCTTTTGCAAAGAGGCGCAAGGATAATATCTGAAGGGAGATCTTTCTTAGTAGGAGAATATTCAGCAAATAAGGCAAAGAGAGATCCAACAGTGGCAGTGCAAAGCTAAAGGGTTGACGCAGGGCCACGCAAAAGCCAAGAGGGATTCTGAAAATCAACTGAAGGAATCAATTGTAGAAGTCGGAAACGGAGGTGTGAGTACAGGAGCTGAAAATCGAATTTCCTGAGGAGCAGATTGATCAGTTGAAGGGGTGACATTGTCCCTAAAGGGTTTGATGATGGGTTGACGCAAAGGCAGCACAGAGGCACAGGGGTAATCCATTCAGTGGTCGGATCAGCTAGGATTTCCAATGATAGTGTGAGGTAACCTCACTTATTTTTCCATCAGTGATATTCTCTGTAACTCGATTGTCGGGAAGACATCCAGAGATTGCATTCAGAAATTACTATTGCATAATAATAAAACCCTCAGTTGTTGCAACGTTTCCCCCATTGGGTTTTTCCGAGGACATTTGTCCAAAAATAACTATGTAGATGTGTTGTATTTCTTTCCTGTTCAGTTTCTTGTTTCCGCTTATAATTTAAATGGTGTAGACTACATTGTATTAGTTTCGATACTTACTCTAGGAAATAGTAAGTAACTTGATTTCGAAATTAACACGTAGGAGAAACTTAATCAATTGTTGCAGTAGAAATTTGGGCATCCAAATTTTCATAGTATGTAGCTGGTTGGGCAAGGTGGTCCAAGTGCATCATCATCATCGAACAAGTGGGGCATGAGCAAGCAATAAGTGATGTTGAGGATACCATGGCGTGGCTAACTGCCTTCTACTATAGTGGAAGCCCATGGCTCTCAATGCTCACCCTATAAATGCCACTAAGACCCCCTGGAGGATTTAGACCTTGTATAGGGAGACCAAACCCCAAGATGAAGACCTGCCTACAATCCTGTATAAGGTCCAATGCATCCCCTTGCCTTCCAGTACAACAATTCATTAGTGCAATTGAGAAAATGAGCTTACAAATCATGTAACCAAGTGGGCACTTCATAGTGGGATGCCCTTCCATAATGGGCTTTAGAATGTAGAGATGTCCCTAGGCTCAAGAGGGAGGTTAATCAAGGATCCTATTGGGTGGTTTCAACCTCTAAGAGAGTGACGGGTCCATGGTATATCTGTCAAATGGTAGGTACCATGTGAAATAATGGTGGAACGGAGTGGGGTAGCAAGAGAAGGCTCCAAGCCACATGCCATGCTACAAGGGTAGCTATAATGAGGGAAGCCCACACATGGGTGTATAGATGTAGGAGGGAGCAGTCGTGGTACATGAGTTACCCTATGCCTTTTTCCTTTTATTGATTTTTCTTTGTTTTAACTGCTCAGGGAAACAGGGAATGAGAGCATGATGTGAATGATATAGCAATGAATACCCCCTTAAGGTTGGGCAGTCCATCGCCCACTAGGGGTTGGGACAATCATGGGTTCCTTAATGATGTAGGGGGCTCATATAAGGCGCCCTAGGAACCAAGGTGATGGCCATAATGAAAGGGGTAGAGCTCATGTTTGGCTTTTTCACATGAGTTAAATTTTTATATCCCAACCATCTTTTGCATTTTATAGTACATTTCTTGTTGTAAGTGGCCAAATTATGCTTTTAATTTTCTTTTTAGCTACATCAATCTCTAGGCCATCGTTCAAGGCCCGACCGAAAGTGTGAATAAGGGGAGGGGAAGGCTAACTCCTTGTGGACCCAATGGACAATTGTGGACCTGGATGGAAAATATGTGAAAAGGGGTTATAACGATCGGAGGGGGAGTGATGTATGTGATGTGAGGAAGCAGGACCACGCAACTAAAATCGGGGTTTCCCACTTAGTGCCACTACTAAAGCCAGTAGCCAATAGAGGAGATCCCACAGGACTAGAATAAGGGCTTAACCACATGGTTGGACAAGAGGGCAAGAGTACAAACCAAGCCCATTCTTTTCGCCAAATCCCCCTACTAATCCATGCCTAGAAGTGTCCATGATAAGTAACCAAAAATACCCAACTACATAATGAAAGCCATACCATCGAGCTTGGAACGCCCAACTTCAAACATACGATCATGACAAATGGGCAAGGGTGCATAATGGCTGGCTCAGATGGCAGAGATGATGGCACGTCAAGCTATTTGGTGGCTGCAAGCCATTATTGCCTATTAGCTGTAGATAATCTAAGAGAAAAAAATTCTCCTATGGGTGTCATCCGCAGATGATGGGTAACATCTGGCTCCAAATGGGACATGATCTCTCAGTAGGGTGTGTTACCACTCAAACTAGCAAGGGTCCTAGAAGGGGATCCTAGAGGAGCAACTGCTATGTCAAGGGAAACAATGGAGCAATAGCCCACTATCACCTTAGCTAAGCCTCCCTGCACTGTACGAACTTTCGCCAATGGGAGGAGACCTAGTATAATGAGGATCACGAAGATGATTGGACCAATGATAGGGCGAAAGGTGATCCTAGAAGCCTAATCACAAGAGAGGCTCAAATGTATGGCTTGCTTGGAAAGCAAGATGAAAGGCTCTCAAAGAAGGGCTTAGGGGAATTCCATAGGGGTTATGAGTATATGACTTGTCAAGGAGATTCCTAGCCCCTAAAATCCTTGTGGAAACTTGGAATCCAAGTGGTCTTTGTGGATTGATCTTTAAAATGTTATGGGACCACACAGAGCCAAGTAGATCCACAATCAGGTTAGGGGGATGGAATTGATCAACCAAGCGTATGCTTGACCTAATTAAGGGGGAGAAAGGGATTAAAGCAGAGATTTTCTTTGAATTTGATGCAATAATCCCAATGAGTTCAATAGCCAAGGGAAACCTATTGCAAGAAACAGTCATCGAGTTAGGGCTTACAATATCTCAAGATCCCACCGTTGGATTTGCTTCAAATTTGGAGGGCCTCTAGAGCAAACTCCAGCGATGTTGTGGACCAAAAATCGAAGTTATTTGGATGGCTAGATTGTGAGATAAATGATGCCCTAGATGACCTATGTAGGCTAGGCCTAGAAAGAAAGGGAGGTGAGAAAAATATGCTTTTAGGTGATCACCTATGGAAGACCAGTGTCAATTCCTTTGGGAGAAATGGAGTCAAGAAGATTCCAATGATTAGGATGGTTTCATTCAGTCAAGGAGGCCTCTAATATATTTTCGCATGACAATTTGTGCATGAGGAAAATTGCTTCAAGGTCTTCATACTTCAATGTGCAATATGTGACGACTTATCAAGATAAATTTCAATGAAATATCTATAGGAACATTCACTTGTTCAAACATGGCCCATAACATGATGCAACGCTAATAAAAGACAAATTTATACCCTTTCACCAAAGAAAAGCAACAAAATTTTGTCCTAGCATAGCAAAAATCCCAACATCATTTATGTGACAAAGAAAAGAATGATAAAAGAGCACTTACATGTGAGAACAAGTATATCCAATCATCATCATATGCTAATATAGATGCTCCAAGACAAAAATGAAGATATCCAAACATCAAATTTCATCCATCCATCCAATTTCATCCTCCAAAAAAAACAACAAAAATCTCTTAAGAGATAATGATCAATCCAAGTGATGATGATCAAATGATTCCATCACACTTCTATTTATACACTTCCTAAAGAATTCAATTTCACTAATTAGACCTACCTTAGCCCCTAGAATAAAATAATGTGCATAATAACACTAACTTTTGGTGACAAGCCCACCAAATAGCTCAATAATACATGAATACGCCCTCAAGAGGGTCGAATGATCAACTGAGTGAGTCATTGGGCCTTTGAGGAGGCCTAATGAATTCCAAAGGGTGCCATGATGTAGAAATGGACTCCCAACATAATGGACAAGGGGTTGGCCCCTTGTTTTCCAAGCAAAAACCTGCTGTGCTACCAAGTGGGTGTGGGGGCACGAGGTCATCCTTATGGGTCTTCAAATGGATCAGAAATGTTTGTAGACCATTTGTAAGGGTTGGAATGATGACATAAGCCTCGCCTTTGCAGCATGGAACAATCCTTTAGACCCACAATCCTCTGGACCCTGGAACATCTATCAAGTGTATGGGGCGTCTAAGGAGCCAGCTAGGCATCGTGAACCAGGTGCATCATCTTCATCCAAAAGGTGGAATAGGGGCAATCAACGAACGATGTTGGGGATCCATGAAGTAATATCAGCGATGGTGGAGGCCCATGGCTCTCAATGTTCACCCTAAAAGTGCCAATGTGGCCCTCTAGAGGGCTAGGACCCCATATAGGGAGACCAGGCCCCAAATGAAAATCCACCTACAATCCTGCATACGATCCAATGCATCCCCTTGCCCACCAATACAACAAATCATTAAAATAATCAAGTAACAGAACTTACAAGTCATGGAACTAGTGGCGCACTTCTTGGTGGCATGCCTTTCCATAGTGGCCTTTGGTATGTATAAGTGTCTCCAAGCTCAATAGGAGGTTAGCCAAGAACCCTATTAGATGGTTTCAACCTCTAAAGGGGGCTAACATGTCCTGTTGGGTAATCCTAGGAGTTGGCAGTTTAAATGATTTCCTTTATTATGACATTAACTTGTGATGTTTTCATTATTAGTATTACATTTCTTAATTATATTTTCTTATCATCAAGATTAATGCCAAACAACAAAAGAAGAGAACACAAGATATAGGCATGCTGCCAGGACAAAACCCCCGAGGGGAAAACCTAGTCACAAATTCTTCCTTCAGTAGATTCAAAAGATGAGACGACCAAGACCCCTACAATCTAGATTTGAGACTACCTCCATCAAGTCATCCTCCTTTCACTGTGTTTGCATAATAAAGTTCATATCATTGTGATAGCACTAAATACTTGCTACATAGAAAACTTCATTATTGCAGTACCACTAAGAACTTCTTACTGTGAAACCTTCTCATTGTGGTGTCAACAAAAACTTCATCACTATAGTGGGACCGAACTGTAGTAGCAATGTGATGGCACTGAGAAACAACACCAAAATGTGGAAGCACTAAACTGTGGCAACCCTGAACTTCTTGGAGCACCGAACTGTGATCCCTATACCCTATCCAAGCTCTTGTACATACACCAAAACCTTATCCCTAAAATACCTTGTCCGAATTTCTGTGATCACCAAAACTTCTCTAAAATGTGCGTTTTGAGTTTTTATGAAATGTGAAAATGTAAGTTGGGTATATATAGTGGTTTTCCATCTAGAAATGAGCCGACATAAGTATATGAATAGGTGTGTCATTGTATTTAGGCCGACATGATCTTCACTTAATAATTATTCTTTTGAGGCCGACTTAACGAGGCAATCTTGAAGACTTTGCTAAAGAGGATGACTTGATGGAGGAGTCAAACAATAAATGACTTTGACAATTAACCTAAAGCCTACAATGGAGGCTTGACCTATAATTGAGCCAAGCATGAAACCCGTACTTTAATAAGTCAATTCATTTTAATAATAAAATTATTTTCACTTTCTTTTGACAAATAAATTACATTTTGACTTCAAGTACAATAATGAAGACGGAGCCTAGTTACATTTTAAAACACTCCCTCTTAACTAGGGAGGTATTCATATTTACATATAACCAAAGAGGTACGTGGAAGATCTCAAACCACATCATCTATGAAGAAGTTTAGGCACCGCAATGCCATGGACTAGATTCCTGACCAGGGAAATCTATCCATTGGTCTCTCAAAAATTTAGGCACTGCAATGCCACAGACTAGATTCCTGACCAGGGCAATCTATCCAAGTGGGACTCATATGGACTCAAGCTTTTAGCCTCTCTAGCTACCATCAGGGTTACTTGCTAACCACTAACGCAAAGATCTAGGTGTGTATCCAAAAATGGAGCTCTATAATCAGCACCACCTTTTCCTACTTCGGGACCTAGACATCAACACAAAGTGTTAGCTAGATGTCCTCCCAAGCAATGCTTCACTCACAAAGCCTCAACACTTCTTGAACCAGCAGATCAAGGATACCCAATCTCTCCCAATCAAACTGATTGGCAATTAGCATGCTATCAAAAACTTCGAGAGATTCACCCGTACAAGCACAACCCCAATCAATAATAAACTTTCATATGTACATAATCAAATACAAACCTTCGAGGTCTTCCAGACAACTAGATGTTGCTTCTCAACTTTTCATAGTAGCACTATTTGTGAAAATTTTGAAGCCCAAATTTCTACGGCAACAACTGATTACGTTTCTTCTATTTGTTAATTACTAAACAAAATTATTTACAGTTTCCTATAGTAAACATGGAAACTAATACACTATAGCCTTCACCATTTAAATAAAATGCGGAAACAAGAAACTGAACAAGAAATAAATACACAACATCTTGAGATCATCTTTTGTGTTTTCACTGAAATCACCATCATACCAATGGGATCTATATGTATATAGATCCATGAGAGTTGTACCGATAACCTTTTAACCTTTTTATGATTAAGACTTCATGACTGTTATTATCAAGCTCATGACAGAGATCGAGATCATGACAAGTCTTGACA
The DNA here is from genome assembly GCA_000404065.3 of Pinus taeda. NCBI lineage: Eukaryota > Viridiplantae > Streptophyta > Pinopsida > Pinales > Pinaceae > Pinus > Pinus taeda. The sequence goes on from APFE031066614.1 coordinate 73,919, forward strand.
TGTTGCTTCGTTCACAAGTATGTGATTGCATTCCATTTAGAACCGAGGTCATCATCATGAGATTGTCATCACTGTAGTGCTTCTCAGAGTAACTCGGGACTGTAATTATTATGTTATCTTTCCATCCATAAGCATGTCGAGATTATATCGCAGTGACTGCGATTTGTATAGGTCATGACAATGTTGAGTATGCCCAAAACTATAACGCCGAGACACAGAGATATTTTCCACTGAAATGTCGTCGAAGTTGCAGAGGTATCCTTACTCCAGACTTCCAAAAATCTCAGAAAAATCCGAGACTATTATTTTGCACTTCCTGTACCCATCCAAAGCTCTGAAACACTGTGATCTCATTCGAAAATCTCAGACGAATTCGAGATTTGTCTCTGTGATTTGCAGATAACCTAGCTGGGTATTTATAGTTGTTTCGTCCCCATATTTAGCCGACCTATCAGCGTGAACAGATGTGTCCCTATTTGCGAGCCAACATGACTTTTATTTAGTTCATTTGTTCGCCGACTTCATCCAAAGGATTGTGCTTGTCTTGGAGGGTTGTTCTAGACATTCGGTTTGACCCATATACAATACACATAGGTTCAAGAAGAGCTCGTCAATTTTATTTTGACTCTTTGACTTTGCTATACATATGGAATGAGCAAGAAACTCATTCATATAATTTACAAAAATAATATTTCTTTTTTTTAACAAGTACAAAGATCAAAATTACATTGACAAATATCGAACCTAGTTACACTTTTCTTCAACACTCCTTCTTAACTAGGGAGGTATTTACAATGGTACTTGGTTATTCTCAATTTGAAGAATTTCTCATAAGAAGAATTGGATTGGTAACCCATTTGTATAGCATCACAGTAACCAACATTGTTTCCACAGCAAGGCCTTGACCGACAGCTCTATCTCTCATCAGATCAAAGCACAATGTTGATGACACCAATGACTATAAACACCTTCGTCATTGTCTCTCAAGGTACATACCCACCGAGTGTTCACTGAGTATAACCTTCTAGAACTATTCTTATCTTGGGTTCCCAACCCTCAAAGAATATTGGTCCTCTTTTCTACTCTTATCTTGGATTCCCTACACATCCTCAAAGAGTATTGGATGCTAGATGATTAACCAACCCTCCCATTCTTTCTTCCAATGTGAAGACAAGAATGTTGTGTCTATCTCTCCCTTTTAACTAGGGAGGATACATCCACCATGTGTCTACATTTCTCTTCATGGCCTTCACTAAGACTTACGGTTGTTAGTCCTGGTCTAATGTATGACACATGAAATAGAAAAACACAATTTTCACTCCTTTGTAATCAGGAGTGATCTAATTCAAGCTCCCTCTTGATCAAGGACCTGTTAGAGCTTCATCCTAGCTAGGGACGCTTCTATACATCAGCAACTTCTTCTTCGTGGGTCCTTCAGCCGCTTGATCAAATTCTTTCCTTGATGTCATAAAATTCAAATGAGCTTCTTTCTTGTAGGGCATCAACCATCGATCACTTTCCTTCTTGGTTCATCATGTCATTCCTTTCTTTATAGAAAGTGGCCTTCTTGATACATATCTGGAACCTTCGTCATATAGCTACTTCTTTCCCATCATGCTTCTTTCAAGAATTTCCATCCACCACATGAATGCCAGTTGTACTTACAGCTCTTGTTCCAATAGCCCTACATGCACTCATCCAGATATTATTCAAGAAATCAAAACATAACATTAAATCAAATCGTACCTTACTAGATGGCTCTTCATCAAGACATCTTCCTGTAGGTATCAACATCCTGCATTCATGTTGACACATCTCCCAAAGATATCGATTGTCAAGGGTCTCCATCTTTTTCAGACTTTCATCAAAGCCTTCATATCCTTCTAGGAGATTTCCTAGTCAAATCCTCTTGGTCTATTGGATGTTAATTGCCTTCATCATGGTTGCATATCTCACGATCTCTTCCTTCCTCACTCATTCCATTCCAGGAGCTTTCAATCAAAGTTTCTTAATTGTAGTCAACCACCTCATACTGCATATGAGGACATATTATGTTGATTTCATCTTAGTAAACTTTATGCCTTCCTATATCCTTTCAGAGGAGATCTTTTTTCTCTTGATCATGCTTCTCAAGATAGAAGTAATGATCCATGTTACCTGCAACCATACGACATGACATTATAATATTAAACACAAGCATACATACCTCATTTTACCTTTAGGTCATCTAGGCTTCTTCCAACGACTTCCTTGATTGAAAAGATCTCCAATCCCTTCATATGCTTCATTTCTCATGTCATCACACCACCATCCCATGAATTCCATAGGTTGGAGTTTCTGATGAAACACTTGCTTCTTCTCTAGATTAGTGAACCCTCTGATGAGGATTCCATCAGAGAACCTTGAGGATCTTGCATATCCCCATCTGGCAAATGTTTCCTTCTTGATGTATGATGAGCCTTGTCCTGGATGACTTCTTCTTTTCCTCCAACGTCCAATGAGGTTCCCAAGAGTTATATCCTTCAAGTTTGACTGCCATGGATTTTGTCCTTCATGATTCCCATGGTGATATCGAGACAATTTTATTAAAATAATTAATAATTTTTAATGGGGCCCTAAGTCCAAACTTAGGAAATTAAAATAATTAAAGGGTATTAATCTAACTATGGGTGAAACTTCTAGAAGAAAACGAAGATCAAGCCAAAATGACCTAAGCCATTGATTAGAAGTTAATTTGGGTCGTTAGTTGTCCAACAAAAAGATATAAGAAGAGGCTTGAAGGGCACTTGGAGAACATATCGAATAGAGTTCAGAAGATCGAATTTCTGAAGTAGAGCAGCTGTCGGTGAGAAATTTGAAGTGAGCTTTTGGAGTGAGGGGCAAGGATAGTTCTGGTTGGAGATTTCTCCTGATCCGGGAATACTCAGCAGAGGAGGCAAAGAGAGATCCGGGAGACGCACCGCAAAACTAGAAGAGGTTGATGCAAGGCCACGTAGAGGCAGCGTAGGCTAACACAGAGCCTTGAGGAGGTTCAAAAATTTACTGTAGGAATCGATTTCATAGGCCAGAAGTCGGGGTGTGACACCTGGAGGTGAAAATCGAAGTTCCTGGGCAACAAATCGATCAACGAAAGGGGTGATGCGGTCCCTAGAGGTTGTGGCAGTGATTGCGCAAAGGCAGCCAGGGGCAGTTCATTTAGTGGTTGGATCAGTTAGATCTCCAATGAGAGTGTGAGGTAATCTCACTTATCTCTTTGTCAATGATATTCTTTGTATTGGATAGCCAGGAGGGCATCCAGAGATTGTATTTAGAAATTACTACTGCTTAATAACAAAGCCCTTAACTGTTGCACCAGTTTCCCCACACTGGGTTTTTCCGGGGACATTTGTCTAAAAATAACTGTGTAGATTTGTTGTGTATTTCCTTCTTGTTTAGTTTCTTGTTTCAATATTTTATTTAAATGGTGAAGGCTACAATGTATTGGTTTCGATGTTTACTATAGGAAACAATAAATAATTTTGTTTAATGATTAACAAATAGAAGAAACATAATCAGTTGTTGCAAAAGAAATTTCAAAATTGGGCATCCAAATTTTCACATGGTATTAGAGCTGTAGGTGAAACAAGAGAGCAGTGCCAGAAGAGCCCAACGCTGAAGGAGGTGTTGACCCTGTCGCCCGCACCTACCTACGAGTCAGTGGGAAAAGCCTTCAACCCCACAAGGTGTGGTTGGTGGCAGGGAACTCAGAGAAGGGGTTGTCACACTAATCCCAACTCTCTCCGTTTTAGCTATCTCCTGGGTTAGCTAAGGGGGGTGGTCCCTAATGAAAAGTTAAGATAAAAAAACAAAGATGCGAGATTCTAGGAGAACTGTTAGAGTTAAATAGATTATTTATCTAAGATCTATAAGCAAAACATGATATAAGCAATAGCCATTAACCATAAGATAAGCATGAAACACATAAATGACCAGTGCCTTCAAAGCGTTGCTCTTTAATAAATGAAAAAAAAATTTATTGTATTTTTTATTTGCTTAGAATGAAGTCAAATGCTTTCAAATGAAAAAAGAAATTATGTGATAATTTTTCAAGATAGAAAACAAGCAAAGGGCTCAGGAAACCCCCTCTTAAATAAATTTTTTTTGATGTCTTATGAGATTGTTGGCTTGAACAACTTGTGGGACCTTTGATATCCTTGGAGGTGACTATTCCGACCGAAGAAGTCCTCACACTCCAATAGAGCTGGCAACCTATCCCTTGAAAACACAAAAAT